>CATIWQ010269928.1:0-39946 GCA_949673415.1 Euphorbia schlechtendalii | reverse complement strand
AAAGATATGAAGAGAAGAGAAATTGAAGAACTGCAAGGATGAAAAGTTTGCAACGGCTACTTCGCAAAGCTTCCAATATAAATAAAAGATATAAGTAGACGTTCAAACTTGGTGAATCACCTAGAATTTCTTTAAGTGCCGAAACTCTACGCAAACACTCCCAACTTCAAGAAATTCCAAATTCAAGCAATCAGCAAACAACCATTTCAAATCTGTTTGTAATAGAGAGAACTAATACTTAGATTTTACATTGTAAGGATTCAACATTTTATAAGTTGAATTCAGTTTGCACTTTCATTTCAAATCTGAGTGTTAGTTTGGGAAGGGTACCCAAACTGAGTTGAGTGGTAGTTAGAAAGAAAGGTACTTTCTGTAAAACCATGTCTACCCGCTGTAAAGGCTGCTCCGCCTAAGTAAGGAATAAACACTAGTGGATTTAAGCTCGGAGAAGGAATCCGGGGATTAGAGGTAGGCTCGGGGCTGAACCAGGATAAAACCAGATGTTGAAGTTCTAAATTTTCGCTCTAGCTTTTAGTTCGCTCAGCTCATTCATCATTCTTTTTATTATTAAGTGTTTTGCTTGAAAATCCGATCCGAGCTGAGTAGAGTACTCAATGAGAGATTGAAATAAACCGTGTCAGCAAAGCTGAGTAGTTTATAAGTTTTTAGACCAACTCAGCACACATAACTCAGCACGCATCTAAAAACTTAACTTGGTTAAATATATTTTTATAAATCTAAAAGTAACCAAGATTCGCATTCACCCCCTCCCCTCTGTGGTTGTTTATAAGCTGTCTAAGGACCAACACACTAATACCCTAGTCTTCTTCAATCTTTTCTATCCTTTCAATGATGAATTACTGCAATTTTTTTCAAGGAAAAAAAAAAGAGAACCATCCCATAATGTCCTAGTATATTAATTGTCATTCCCATTTTCAACCTCAATCTCAGACAACCCCAAATCACCACCATAGCTAAATAACAAATCCAATAAATGGTACATACATCATAAGACGTATTGGATACCATAAAATTGGTGTCTTTCTTTGGCAAACTATTGTGGAAGAGTTCAAGTAGAAGCCTTTAATTAATGTAAAACAACTCTTGCTAAGGCTAATTTAAATTCAAGGGAATAAAATGATTTGGTCAAGGACAAGCTAGTCGGATCTCCAAAGCTTAATGAGAGCCGGTGATAAGGGAAATCATATCAAAATTGAAAACCATGACCTCCATAATATTCCATAACGATTTGTCATGTGTGTTGCGAATTGATACTTGTTTGTTTGATTGATTGGAATTTGCACAAACTCTTTTGGGATTTAAAATTTAGATTGGTATTTCACTCTTTGGCTTCCTAATTAATGTTGGATATCTCTTTCAAATACTTATATTAGTTCTGTAAAATTAAAAAAAAAGTTAGAAGATGATAAAAGGACAAAGGACAACTGGGGGATGGGAAAATGAAAATGAGAGTATTTGGTAAAGTCATCTTTAGTCAGAGCTAATTTTGAGGGTTAAAAAGTAAATTTTGACCATTATGTTAGTAGAATGATAAGTTTATGTACATTTATGCCAAATTTTGAAATTAATGTATCATTATGTTAGTAATAGTAAAGTTCATGCACCGTTGAGGATTTCACTACTTCATAACATGAAAGTGCGAGGACATAGTAAGAGCTATGTCATGTGAAGACTGCGCACTCGTGTTACTATAAATAGTCTAAATATCCCTAGTCATACTTTCATTGAGATTGGCCATCAATGAAGCGAATAGGCTAGCATGTGTAGGCTTACTCATTGGACTAGATCCAAGCAGCAGGTCTCCCAAGCTGAAGGTGATGCTGGTTAATTAAGACAGTAATTGAACATGCAAACTTGTAAGGCGGAGTTTCAAAACTTAAAATTAACCCTAAAGGATCTCCTAAGCATGCCATGATTACTATAATCAAGGTTGAAACATTCCATAGATACATATAGGTTTATAAAACTTATAAAAGAAACCTAGCATCTAAGGTAAGTGCATTACCAATTGATGTGTGTCTTCCTTTAGTGCGGTGCTCCCTTGGAATAATACTCCCATAGCACTAGCCTCCAATCTAGGATAGCCTCTATGATTGATCCACACGGATCTTCATCGACCAAAACCTCCGTTGAGGAAGAACCTGTTGGTAGATAGCAGCTACTATACCGCTTGAAGACAAACCTGAAAATATTACTAAGAAGGCTCTCTTCAAAATTGAATAAGCATTCAAAAGAATTCTTGAGACGTTGGAGAAACTCATGGAGGATCTGGAAAAAATCTCGCAAAGAAAAGATGTCGAACTCAAAAGGAAGGCTGAGCTGAAGTGAGTTGAAAAGGAGAATGAGGGCAGCTATTTATAGGGAGAAGGGGAGCTGAATGCTCCCCTTTTTTCTAATATGGAATAGGGAAAAACCTATCCCACATACAGATCATCCGCGCAAATCCCTAGGATCTACGGGTTGTGTTGAATCCGTGTAAGGAAAGCCCTTGCGAGCTTACCTTACCCTGCAAGCTAGGCCTTACAGGTTGTCCCGCAAGCCCAGCTTACAGGTTGCTAGCGGGCCAGCACACGCTAGTGGCCCATGAGCAATTGTTGCTCGCGGTGCAGTTGCGCAGGCCCCACCCATGAATAACCCGTGTTCATGGGGCCAACTAGCAATGTGAAAAATTCCCTTGTTACGCTCCGTGAAATTTTTCCCAAAATTCTCCTTTAATTCTTTTAATCATTAATTTGGTCCAACCAATTAATAATTCATCTAATGATTTTAACATTCTCAATATTCTAGCCATACGCCTAGTCTATAAGTTCTTTACTTAGTTAGGTAAAAACCCAAAGTGTGTGACCTCATAGGATCCCAAAGTATAGAGTTGCTAGAGGTTAACCTAAACTTGGCTTCCCATTTGGGAACCTTTAGGCTTAGTGTTCCAAACCAATATGGAACCCGATAACTATAGATGATCAAATGAGCTTTCTAGCAAAGGCGTATGATCCCCCGATACTTGGAAATTCACATGCTTATGACTTGATCCGGTTCTGTAATAGTAACTAATATAATACACTCCTTTCATCAGGTTAAGTACCATCTAGTTTATTGAGCTCGGATTAAGTGTCAACTCATGTAATAGCCATAGCTATCATGGAATTAGACTTGTTCACGAAGAACATCACTCGCCATGATGTATCAAGATTGACTAGAAACTCGTTATATCAATCTTATTCTCTGGTAAGAGATTTATGAGTGTGTCCCTTCAACAAGAGGCCTTAAGGTACATCTGCTATTATATCACTATATCATGAGTGATGGATCCCATCTTGACTACTTAGCTTACCAACGAGTGATCATCACTAAACCCATAATCACCAGTATTATCCTAATCATCAGGGTATGAATAAGTATAACTCAAAGTGTAGCAACTCCTACATAAGGTAACCCGTATCTCAGATCTGATGATACTTGTACTATTATTGTAATAAGGCATGACACCAACACATGGATATAGTTAATTCCGAGTGTTTGTCTTATAGCGGTCTCCAATGTATTACTCAAATACATTCATGTGTTAACTCAAGGTATCACCTTCAGCTCATGAGATTAACTGCTTAGATCTCATCCAAGGAGTAAGCCTACACATGCTAGTTTATCCGCTTCATTGATGTTCACTCTCAATGAAACTATGACCAGGGATATTTAGACTATTCATAGTAATGCGTGTATGTAGTTCTCACACCACATAGCTCCCACTATGTCCTCGCACTTCCATGCTATGAAATAATCATGAACTTTATTTTATCAATGTACATATATAATAACACATATATATGATACAAGCGAGATACATAATATAAACAAAAATTGATAAATAACAAAGACGTCTTTATTATTAATAATAATTGAAACTGTTTGTATATTATAACTAATTAAGATATATTGCCCTAATCCCCTCTAGGGCATACATTATTTCTAACAATCTCCCACTTGCACCAGAGCCAATTGGCCAGGTGCTTCATGCCACACTCATTAACATGCTGGTCATGCTTAATCTGAGTTAGTGGCTTCGTTGGCCCATCCGCTAAATTCTAATCCATAGGGATGTAGTCTAAGATTATATCCTTTCTAGCTACTATCTACTGAATGAGATGGTATTTTTCTGAGTACACATCTATTTCTCTGACAAGACCGTGGTTCCTTTGCCTAAGAAATAGCCTCATTGTTATAGCAATAGACCGTTATTAGATTTACAATTCTAGACACCACATCCAGATCAGCAATAAATCCCTTAAATAGCTTGCTGAGCTACTTCCGAAGCAACTATATACTTAGATTCGGTAGTTAAATCGGCAATCGTATCTTGTTTAAAACTTTTCCAAACAACTACCCCTCCATTTAACATGAGCACATATCCCAACTAGGACTTGTAATCTTCCTTGTCAGACTGAAAACTCACGTCAGTGTATCCCTTCACAGAGAGATCGCCTTCTCCTTTTTAATGCACTTTAGTTTAGCCTTTCTTTCCAAGTTCGACATCTTTTCTTCGTGAGATTTTTGTGAGATCCTCCACGAGTTTCTCCAACATCGCAAGAATTCTTTAGAAGGCTCTTTTTATTTTGAAGTGAGCCTTCTTAGTTAATATTTTCGGGTTGGTCTTCGAGCGGTCTAGCAGTTGCTATCTACCAACGGGTTCTTCCTCAACGGAGGTTTTGGTCAGTGAAGATTTTTATGGATCAATCATTGAGGCTGTCCTAGATTAGAGGCTTGTGCTACGGGAGTACTATTCTAAGGGAGCGCCGTACCAAAGGAAAGCACGCATCAACTAGTAATGCCCTTAACTTGGATGCTTGCTTTTTTATAAGTTTTATGAACCTATATGCATTTATAGAACTTTTTAACTTAAATTATATTAGTCATGGCATTCCTAGGAGATCCTTTAGGGTTTATTTTTAAGTTTTGAAATTCCACCTTGCAAGTTTGCATGCTCAATTACTGTCTTAATTAACCAACAGTGGTATTAGAGCCTGTCTTATGCTATGCAATATTGATTATAATATGTTGAAATTGATATATTCTATTAATTGATTAAATTATGATATGCATGACTTAGGTTTCAATTCGTGTTATAGAAAATGATCTGATAACTAGGTTAAGGTATTGCTCAAACTTAGTCTAGGTGATTATCATATAAATTAGCAATGTTTTACCATAAGTGTAAATGCTTTAAATTGAGGGTCATCATGTACTTCACTCAATTAGAGTGTTAGATATGATGTATGCCCTAGAGGTAATTAAGGCGATATATCTTAGTTAGTTATAATGCACAAACAGTTTTAGATTATTATTAATAATAATAAAGTCATCTTTGTTATTAATAAGTGTTTGTTAAATTTATGTATCTCGCTGGTATCATATATATGTTGTATTATGTATGTGTGTGTGTGCGCGCTTGTGTGGATTGATAAGACAAAGTCTATGGCTACTTCATAGTGTAAAAGTGCAAGGCTATAGTGGGAGCTATGTGGTGTGAGAACTACACATACGTATTACTATGAATAGTCTAAATATCTCTAGTCATAGTTTCATTGAGACTAGACATCAATGAAGCAGATAGACTAGCATGTGTAGGCTTACTCCTTAGATTAGATTCAAACAACCGATCTCACGTGCAGAAGGTGGTACCTTGAGTTAACACATGAATGTATTCGGGTAATACATTAGAGACCGCCATAAGATAGACTCTCGGAAATAACTATATCCATATGTTGGTGTCATGTCTTATTGTAGTAGTAGTATAAGTATCCTCAGACCCGAGATACTGGTTATCTTATGTAGGAGTTGCTATACTTTGGGTCATACTTATTCATACCCTGGTGATCAGGATGATACGGATGATTACAGGTATAGTGATGATCACATGTTAATCAGCCAAGTAGTCAAGATGGGATCCATCACTACTGATATAGATGGGAGATGTACCTTAATGCCTCTTGATGAAGAGACACACTCATAAACCTCTAATCAGAGTATAAGATTGATAGAATGGGTTTCTAGTCAATCTTGATACATTATGGCAAGTGGTTTTTATCGTGAACAAGTCTAATTCTAATATAGCTAAGGCTATTATATAAGGTGACACTTAATCCGAGATCAATAAACTAGATGGTACTTAACCTGATGGAAGGAGTGTATTATATTGGTTACTATTGGAGAACTAGATCAAGTCACAGGCACGTAACATTCCGAGTATCGGGGGATTATACACCTTTGCTAGAAAGCCCATTTGATCGTCTAGAGTTATCGGGTTCCATATCGGTCTGGAACACTGAGCCTCAAGGTTTCCGGATGGGAAACCAAGTTTAGGTTAACCTGTAGCTGCTCCATGATTCGGGATCCTACGAGGTCACACACTTTGGGTCTTTACCGGACTAAGTAAAGAACCTATAAACTGGGTCTATGTCGAGAATATTAAGGATGTCGAAATCATTATAATTGTTTGGACCAGATTAATAATGCAAAGGATTAAGGAGAATTTTGGGAAAATTGCACGGAGCAGAGCACGGGAATTTTTCTCATTGTGAGTGAGCCCTAACGAACATGGGTTGTTCAAGGTGAGGCCTGCGTGGCTGCCTTGTGAGAAAAGTTGCTCCTGGGCCACTAGCATGCACTGGCGGGTAGCAGGCGGTGCTTGTATGGGTCTGCTGCGCAGGCCCATTAGCATGGCTGCAAGCTGGGCTTAGGGCTTGCCTTGTAAGGGCGGTGCACAGCTCGCTTAAGCAGGTTGTGCAGGCGGGTTGCATCCCCCGAGGTTTTGTAATCTTAAAATTTACTTTTCTGCATTGATTTATCGCTGCCCGAATCTCTGTGTCTTAGTGGGTCATCCCCTTGATATTAAGCCTCACAAGACTCTAATTCCTTGAAGAGCTAATCCAGGTGGCGACTCTACACTAAGAGGGCGGATTTGGGTTTTGACTGATCTAAAAATATTTTCGTTTTCTCTTTCAAACCTTCCGGGTCCCCGACCCAGTAATTTTATTTTCACCAAAAAGACCCCGGTGGACCGCGCCTCTCATCTCTGCGCGCTCTCGACTGATCGCTTCCAAGTCGTCCACTCTCAGTGGCGACTCTGCTGGGGATTTTTCTTAAAAAATTTTTAAAAAAGGTTTTAGATTATGGATAAGTGCCTAAAATTATTGATCACATTATTCCGTATTTTCTTAATTTTGACATATTCCTAATAACACATTGCAATAGAGGGGATTAGCCCATAAGTGTAAGGTACCCTATTACCGCAAAACTTTCTCTTGTACTAATTTGCCTCCATGAGAAAAGATAGTACTTGAGCTGGTGGAGCACTTATTACCATATCGCATGTACCTCCCTCGTTAGAACTTATTTGGGGAGAGGCTTGGAGTGTATTTTAGTGCAACAAGAACCTTCTACGTCAGCAACCTCAAAAGCAAACCTCACGTAAATAAGCCATAGACGTTTTCTTGTAGGTGAACTCCTTAGTAACCTCATGATACTAAGATGAATCAAACTTAGAATAGAGACTAGCCAAAAACCCTAAGCGCGGGAGTTGTATGGTTGGAAGTTGGACATTGCATGCTATATGCTTCATGTTTACTACTTTCAATTCATCATGCAAATGTATCATGAAAACATGAAGTCAATTCGAATCATGAAATATCATTTACCCCTTTTCAGCGAGATGTTCACCTAACATCCAACTCTTAGCCCATACAGGGCAAATATACCCTTGTTTTTGCTAGATGTCCAATCGATGTCCAACCCTTGGCCCCGTACAAGGCTAACATACCTTTATAGCTAATTTATTGCGTGATGTCCACTTAACATCTGACACTTAGCCCACTTGGGGAAATAATATATCCCACACATTAACTATGAGATGTTCACTTGACATCCAACTCATAGCCCACCCGGGGTAATCACACATACCACATAGCTCAAACGGGGTAAGTACCTACCGTAAACCATTTTTCCCACATCACGTGATATCCCTGTTGACATCCAAACCTAATCCCACATGGGACGAACTTATTTCGAAAACTTTACCTTACCAAATCTTCAAGGGTGTACGCTTAATACCTAAACCATTCACCCACATGGGGCAATGATTCATGCATCACCATATACCCTCAAATAGCGATGACCACACCAGCATCCGAAACTCTGCCCTAATTGGGAAAAATAACCAAATCATTTATATACAATAATTATTTTCATTTTATTTTAATTTCATCAAGGTATGTCACTCTACTTACCTGAAATTAATTGAACCTTTTCATTTCATGAGATCTAGTCACTGTACGAAATCTTACACTATTGACATATTACCACACGGTTAACTCAGTCACCGCATTTACACCATTCACATTACGATGTCACATAGGCATCGTATAGATCTCAAATCCAATCCCAGGGGTTGGGTTCTCATTTTCACCTGTTTTCATTTTTATCTAATGATTAACTTGTTTGTTTTAAATGGATTGATAAACATATTATTTATTTCTCTTCATGGCATGTTAACTCCTTGTGAATGCATCCATAACATTAACATCTCACGCATTTTTCACATCATAAATTGCATCATGAATCTTACATGCATGGTCTGATCTTCTGTTTGTGTATCTTAGCTTGGAAAAGGCTTGCTCATCACTTGGTTCGCATTACTCCGATCATGGCTAGTTTGGAGGGGATTTTGTGCACCAATTCAAGTGAAAACTTGGGTTCCATTTCAGTTCAACATGCAACTTTCAATCTTGATAGCATGACCAATCCACGAGATGAAGTGGCGGGAGAGGATTACCCCTTCCTTACAGGATCTTACAGGATAGAACTCTCCACAGATACATCAGTCGTCGGTAAGCATCGAGATTACAACTACCTTAAATACCCTTGCTAACAGCAACCAACTGGCATTGCTTATTTATCCGCATGTAAGGAGGGTTCATGATGTGGTGTCCAACCCGGAGACTACCCTTAATAACGATGATCTGGCTAGTCAACCTAGAATAGGGGGCCTTCTACCATACATACGGTGCACCCAGCTCCTACTGCCTTGTATCGATTTGGGGCGGGACAAAGTTAGCTGAACTAGAACCAGGCTTAGATTGGTCAACCAGGATATAATTTTACCAATCCATCTGAGAATAACTTATTCCCAGGATAGCCTGGCCAACAAATGTTTGCACCAAGACCTTTTCATCAAGGAGAGACCCAACAATCTATTCCTAGTTGGTGCGTATCATTTTCCTTGCAGTTCCAGGCTACCCCTCACCTACCCAATTTTGCGGCATTTCCCAAGGGGCAATATGGCTTTTATCCAAGTATTAGGAATGCCATCCTCCATCAACCAGGAATGGTAGAATTGCGGTAACAATTCTTGGCTACACACTATGGCCATCTCATGAATGCATGCCCTGCACACCTGATAGTAGGGGAAGAAGACAACTTACCACCAAACTTGGTGATGCCACAGTTTGAGAAGTATATGGCATCTGGAAACCCATGTGCTCACTTAGCACATTACCAAACACTGATGAGGGCATTAAGGGTCAGCGAACGGATGATGGTTAAGCTCTTCATTGTCACCTTGGGCTACCCAGTCAACGAATGGTACAATCACCTTCTACTGAAAGTAGTTTATGATTGGAGTAGTCTCTCTCAAGATATGATGGAGTATTATGGTTCAACACTCAAATGGAAACCACAATGCAAAATCTGGAGGCTATAAGGTAAAAGCAGGGCAAGAGCTTCAAATTTTACTATGAGCGTTGGATGACCACACAAGTCAGGCTTCAGGCTCGCTTAACTCTACCAGAGATGATAACCAAGCTTTTAGATGGCGCACTGGCACCTTAGAGAAACAAATTCGAGTTTGATAGCTTTTCCAGCTACCATGAAGTGTTTGGCAAGGCAGAGAGGATGAAACATTTCGAATCCATGGATAAACATGTCGAAGGGTGCTAATACGAGAAGATGACTGCAAGATGATAACATGACGATGTAATAAATTAGTTCTTTTTAGCAACTTCACCCACGAGGCTTTTGAATTTTCGAATAAATTGAAATTTGTTTGATTGCTTGATATTTTATTGATTGATATCACACATTCTCGTAAACATATAGATAATGTTTTTAGTACATGTAAAGCATCATGTTATGACATTAATTTGGGTATAAATCAGACCCCTACAATTGTAATGAATTCAAATAATTTGACTCTGGAGGGAAAGGGAGAGACAAACATAGGTACTTAAACAATGCGTGATAGCATTTGCCTCATCCTATAAAGATGTAAGATTGATAGAAAGATCTTTGAGCATGAAATGTCCATTGACTATTAAGTTAATCAAGTAAAAGTCAAAATGATCGAAGCCAAAATGTCAACAGAACAAATTGAAGTGCCCTAAAAGGGTTGAACAACCGGTGCAATTCCAAAGAAACAAAGGAGTTAGATCATTGAGCACGTCAACAACTCCGTTGCACGGCTCACTGTGAGCACGGGATTTTGTACCAGCTCGCGCATTCAATGATGACGGCTTTTACGGGATTTTATCCTTGAATCACACATTTTCGAGTATCCTGACATATCTGAATGGGAATCCTCCTCGTACTTAATAAATTAATTAACTAAAAAAATACCAAAAATAAATAAAATAATATATAAAAAAAGGAAGGAGACGTAATCCCGATCGCGGGAGAGCCACGCACGGAGGCAGCATCGCAAGGAGGCAACCTCGCGCGAGGCTGCGCAAGGTAGCCCGCGCGAGGCTGCGCGAGGCAGCCTCGTGCATGGAAACCTCGCGCAAGGCTGCGCGAGGTAGCCCGCGCTCCAAGCGAGGGTCCTAAGGGACCCTCGCGGGGACTACTCGTGAGGGTCGTAAGGAACCCTCGCGGGGCGTGCCCGCGAGGGTCCTATGGAACCCTCACCGGGCTTGCCCGTGAGGGTCCTTTGGAACCCTCGCGGGGCCTCCCCGCGAGGGTCCTAAGGGCCCCTCGCGGGGCGTGCCCGCGAGGATCCTATGGAACCCTCGCGGGGCCTCCCCGCGAAGGTCCTAAGAGAACCTCGCGAGAATTCCCGCGAGGGTCCTATGATGCCCTCGCGAATGCACGAGCAAACTTTCCTTTTTTGGTTTTTTTCGGGATTTTCCTATAAATAGTAGGATCATTTTCGATAAACGGGGGGAAAATTCGGAGAGAAAAGTCCTCTCTTTCAGAACAAAAATTAAAAACGTTTTTTATTACTTTCTTCTAACTTTTTCTCGGATCCAAAAACACTTTCGGATCCCAAATTTCTTCACCTTTCTATAAAATTTCTTCATCTTTTCTTCTTAAATCCTCAGATATTCTCGGGTCTAAAACCAATTTAAAACCCGAGTCTGATTATCTTTTGGATAAATAAACACTTTATTTTCCAACAAAATAATCTTTTTTTCAATTAAATTACATTAAAAATCCAAGAATTAAACGGAGATTTTTGGACTTTTTACATCAACCTTTTCACCTAAAACTACAAAAAAACGAACGAGGAACGCTCCCAGGGATCAAACGGACATGTCGAAGTGGATTCACGCCAAAAGGGTAAAGCCTCTGAGTTCCTAGAGCTGCAAATCCCATGTTCATCTTCTTTTCTTTTTAATTTTTATTTTTGACCTAGAAGTTATTTTATTTTACTGTAAATAATGTTGTAATTCTCCTTCTTCTTTTATTTCTTTTTAACTTCTGTATTAAAATACCCCAACAAAGGGAATTAAAACATATTCCCGGATAACAGATCACACTTTTTACCATGCGATCATTTTCATTAATTAAAATGGACCAACCAATGTGTTAATAAAAATGAACTATTTTTATTTAAATTAAGAACTTTAAATCGTCGATGTTTTAATTAGGCCACACGGGCCTCACCAAAACCAAATCGAGCATACGTGGTATATTCCCTGTGCTAACCTTTGTGAATGCAGGTTAGATGTATGTTTAGGATTTATTTTCCTTCGGGTATTGCACATATTTTACAGAAAATGTAATTAATAGGGTAGCGGGTGGTTGCATCCCCCGATTTTTGAAGCCTTGTAATTTTCGTTTACTTCCTGCATTTACTTAATGTTTTTGTGGATGATTTATTTTTTCGTTTTGTGGATGGTTTATATTTCGCAATACGTGAATCATGCATTTAACTCCAAAAATTACATAAGTGTGAATACGCACAATTAAAAGAAAATGGTTTTCTATAGATGTAATTTAATGTGATCCAATAAGAAATAAGCAACTTATCCCGGACTCGAATCTCTGTGTCTTGGTGGGCTGTCCCCCGGACGTTAAGCCTCACAGGACTCTAATTCCTGGAAAGAGCTAATCCAGGTGGCGACTCCACACCGAGAGAAGGCGGATTCGGGTTCGAACCGATCTTAAACGTTTTCGCCTTTTTCTCTTTTTAACCTTTTTTCCGGGTTCCAGACCCGGTGCTTTTTCTTCTTCCTTCCTTTTTTTTCAAAACACCCCGGTGGACCGCGCCTATGAACCTCCGCGCGCTCTCGGCCCACCGCTCCGTGTCACCCGCTCACAACTCCCCCATACTGAGTGGATTATCTTCAATCAGCTCAGCTCCCCCATACTTAGAGAAATTCTCTTTGAATTATGACTTTGTCTTACTTCATCTTTTCTTTAAGGTTGGTCTTAACATACATTCCTGCAAAAGTTTATAAGCAGAAAATTACACACATTCAACAAGATATACCAAGTTAAGAAGCTCTTAACTTTGACTAGATGGACAAACTTGTAATTTTCATTAATTGTCAAAAGATATTTAGTCAATTCACAACAAAATTTTCTGAACTAAGATTACATATTAGGATCTATTGCAAGTTTTATTATCTAGTCTATAGCTATCTACGGTGCTGAGAGCTTGATGATCGACCCTTGGGATTACTTGATGAAGCATGATGGTGTTGATGATGTTGGTGATGCAATTGATGTTGCTAATTTTGCTAAGACTGAGGATCTTGAGTTTGACGCTAAGGCCGGCCAGACAAAGAATGTCTATATTGCGATGCCGTCCTCATTGCATCTTCCACTACCTTTTCCCCCTTTTTTAACTAGCCTTTCACAATTTGCTCGAGATACAGGTTAAAGGAGTCGAGGGCATATTGGAAGTCCTCTTGCTTTCCTCTGATGGCTGGCAAGATTTCAGATTCAGGCTATTCTTTTCCTTTTAAATTCAGGATGTCTTGATTATTCAGCTCTTCAAAAAGTAGATGATGACATCACATGAGATGGGCTATTTGATCAAATCCTTGACAGGCAAACTATTGAAAGCATTATAGAAAATCGCAAAGTCTAAAGTAGATATAACAGTAATTAGTTAAGCCTCTATATCAATGATTCTTGGACATAGAGAGTGCATTGGCCTAGACGTGAACACAATATCCCTTGAGTCATACATCTTAGATGTGACCATTTGATTAATAGAGTGCTGCATGTCATTGACTTTATCCTTCATCAAATTGAACTTCTTATGCATGGAGATACTAGTATCTAAGTTAAGAGACTCAGTTGGCTTTAGGAATAGCTTGCCCATAACTTCGATGAGAGCTTTATGCGCTTTTGAGACTCTATCGACAGTATTGTAGTTGATAAGCTTGCAGACAACTCCATCTTCTCAGCTAAAGCATCAAGGTCTAGCAAAGGATTTTCAACCTTCTTCTTAGTCTCTTCTACCACCTTCAGCACGCGATCCAACTTCTTGTCTTGGTTGACCATTATTCTAGACATAGACTCCAACACCTTAGCCATGCTATGAAAGATGTCCTTTGTGATCTCCACTTTTGCACAACTTCAAGCTTTCTATCTGTGCTCCTCTTTATTTTGGCTTGCTCCTCACCAAACTGGTGAAACTATGTAGCTTGAGTCACCAAAGTAGTGTTCAAGCTGCTCAGCAAAAGCGTCAATGCTACCTTTCATCTTTCCTACCACCACGTTAGCAACAACATTATACGTAGGGATATATATGATAGCTAAGCTAAGTTGTGCTATAGAATCAAATAGCCCAATTAGGATTAGAGCCAACTTGTCAACTAAACCTTTTGCGCTCTCCTTTGCCAGCTGGTTGCGAATCACAAACAAGCTCCCCTGAATCTTCTCAAACTCATCAAAGTAGAGGAATTCAGAAGGAACACTTGAGTGTTCCTTGAACTCTAGAATTTTTGCCTTAGTTTTAGAGGATAAGTCCATCAATTCTTAAGATAACAGCACATGGCTAACTACTCCATCTAACTCAGCATTAGTTTTTAGAGATGGGAATTGCTTCCTTGTAAGCTCTCTAATCTGAGCTAAGATAGATATATTAGCCAAGTCAACTTAGACTAGCTTACTACGAGAAGGAGATGCTTCATTGGCTGTAAAATTTGCATCAGCACCTTCTTCACTTGCTTTTACATGATGAGGGAAGTTCTCAACATTAGTAAATTCCCTAACCAGAGGGGTTAGAGGGGTAAAGGATGGATTTGAAAATGTGGTTAGTTTAGGAGTTTGTATAGTTGAAGAAATGGAAATAGATTTTATTTTTACAGGGGAATAGATTAGTGCGGTTTCAATTTTTGTTGGAGGAGAAGAATGTGGGGAAAAAGAATCTTGTGTATGGTTAGAAGAGGAAGTAATATTTACTGGTGAATTTACAGAGTTTGGGGGTTGAGAATTTACAGATGAAGTAGGAATTTTGAAATATACAGGAGTTGGGATGGAAGGATTTATAGAAGAAATTTGGGTAGGATTTAGAGGTGCCTGGGGGTTGGCTGATTGACCCAAGGATAGGTCAGCCTCAGATAACTCAACTTGAGCAGAAGAAAACTCAGGCTCAGTGGAAGTTGGATTAGGAATGTTAGGCTCAAGAAGAGCATATTCTTCCTGGTCTATGATTTCTACATCTCCACCAACATCCTTTTCATCGCTGCTCACCACTTGAATATTACACTTGACAAGGCGAGTGGTGGCAGATCTCTTTCGTTGAGAGCCCCTTGCTTTGGAAAGTACTTCCTCCACATGGGTTGATGCTGATGTATTGAAGGTTTCAAGGTCCTCTTTGCCTTTGTTTGAGGTCCCCTACTCCTTTGTTACTTTAGTCTCCTCCAGCTTGCGCTTTCTCTGGATCAAGATCTCTTCCTTGTCCTCTACATCCTCTTCTTCTTTAGCCCACTGTCTCACCTTAGCTTCCCTCTAAGTATGAGTTTTTAGCTTTAAGGGCTTTCTTTGCCTAGCTTGTGGCTGGACTAGCGTGACTCCTGCCCTTCCTTTTGCTAGGCTAGCTCTTACTTTTTAAGAGATAGCTTTTGCTTTAGGAGAAGAAGCTATAATAGTGGTTGTTGGGAGTTGCTCCAAATGAGTAGATAAAGGAACATCCTCATTGGTCTCCTTGCTAAATCCCTTGAAATCTACCACAAACTCATCTTCATCCTCCTAAAGCACAGCTTTTGGGAACATAGTTGGTTCCACTCTGGCCTTCTTCAGCTTAAGGTCTTTGGCCTTGGTGTAGCGGGTGTGAACCTGCTTATACTTTAGCTTGCTAAAGTGATGCATATCCGGCACCTACTTCATTGGGATCATCATCTCTCTTAGGCCATCCAAGAATGGGGCAATGTCCAACCGCCCTGCCTTTAACAAAGCAGATTAAGGTAACCGTAATGGTAGATGGTAGTAACTTTGGTCAAGTGATGCATAAGCAACACTGGCCAATTAAGTTGCTTACCTTGTACCATATGGAAAACCACACACCTCTTGAAATAGGTGCAGCTACTGAGGGACTCCATCTTATGTAAAAGCATCTTCACGAGAAGCTCATGATAAGCTCTCACCTCCTAGCTCATCCCTGATGTAGCTATCTCTCCAGGCCCATAATATGAGGGAAGCTCCCAATCTACTAGGATAGCCACCACCTCCTCATCTCTAGTCCTTGTTAGAATAGTACCTTTTAGAGGCATATTCAATAGGCTGGCCACCAAATTGGCACAGATCGGGAATGATACATTGTTGAATTTTATTAATAGAACATCTTCAAAACCCTTAATTGTGTAGAGAGTGGAGTAAAACCCCTTGATGAGGCTTTTAATAGCTAGGCCTTCAAGCAGAAGGAACTAGCTTGATGAATTTGTGCATGAACCGATTGAGAAGAAGATTCTCATAGCTCACTCCAAACACTAGATCAAAATCCAAGTCTTCGACCCACTCAACCTTGGTAAATAGAGTTCCAAACAGAAAAACAATCCTCTGCCATGAATAGTCAATATGCACAAACATCTTCTTCCTTGATTTTCCTTGGAGTTTCAGAGTTCTTATGGTAAGTGCCATTTGCAGAGAGTAGTTTAAGAAGAGAAAGGAATTTAAGTTTCTTTTGCAGAGAAAACGATTAGAATTCAAGAAGTAAGTAACCTCTCTCCCTTTCAGATTTCACCTTTTATAGACTTTCTCAACTTGCATAAATGTGTTTTGCCTCCACAAAAAATGATCAAAATAAAAAATAACACATGATTCAGCGACTTAGAAAAATAGTAAGTTTAACAGCGGACGGTTCTAATTCAAATGCACATCTTTTGAAATCATGGGATTTGATTTTTAACCTCGAAACTGATTCTCCTAGCGTTACTTTAAAATGTAAACGGTGGTAGACATGTGTTACCTCATTTAGCTGAGTTAAGATTTTCTTTTCAACACTTAGCCAAATTTCTTGATTTTTCCTTCACATGGGGTTCGCCATACCAATAAGCTACCTTAGAACATTGAACTGCTCCTTAGGCAAAGGTTTGGTGAATATGTCAGCTCGCTACTCCTTAGAAAGAACATACTCCAACTTGACATCTCCCCTTAACACATGATCCCTTATGAAGTGATGTCTAATGTTGTCATGCTTCATCATGCCATGTTGAACTGGATTTTTGGATAGGTCAATTGTGCTCTTGTTATCACACATAACTGCAAGACACTTAGACTTCATACAATAATCTTCCAATTGCCGCTTAATCCATAGCAATTGTGTTACACAACTTCCAGTTGCCATGTACTCAGCTTCAGTTGTACTTAGCACAACAGAAGTTTGCTTCTTGCTATACTATGAGATAAGGCATTCTCCAAGGAAGTTGCATCCTCCTGTAGTGCTTTTCATATCGATCTTATCTCTACCATAATCAGCATCTATAAATCCTTTTAGAGTGAAATCAGAATTGTTAGCATACCACAGACCTTCATCAAGAGAACCTTGCAAATACCGGAGAATCCTCTTTACAGTTGCTAAATGAGATTCTCTAGGATCAGCTTGATAACGAGCATGGTAGCACACAACATACTAAATGTCAAGCCTACTAGCTATAAGGTAAAGAAGAGAGCCGATGATTCCTCTAGAGAACTTGTTGTCTATTGACTTGCCAGCTTCATCTTTACTTAAGATAGTATTTGTGTCCATAGAAGTGGACATTGGCTTCGAATGCTCCATATCAAACTTATTTAAGACTTCATTGGCATACTATGCTTGACTTATGAAGATTTCATCTTCAGACTGCTTGATTTGAAGTCCAAGGAAAAAGTTGAACTCTCCCATCATAGACATTTCTAACTCGCTCTTCATCTGTTTACTAAATTCCTTACATAGCTTCTCATCAGTTGCTCCAAAAATGATATCATCTACATAGATTTAGACTAGCAATACATCTTCTTTCCTTTGCTTGATAAAAAGAGCTGTATCTGCATTTACTCTTTCATAGCCTTTATTGATTAGGAAATTGGTCAGCCTCTCATACAAAGCTCTTGGAGCTTGCTTCAATCCTAGAAAGTTTTCTTCAGTTTGAAGACATTCTCAAGATTCTTGGGATCTTCAAAGCCTGGAGGCTAGCGCAAATAGACCTCCTCTTGAATGAATCCATTCTAGAATGCACTTTTAACATCCATTTAAAATAATTTGAAGTTCATATGGGATGGGAAACACATAGGATTTGAATAGCTTCAAGCCAGGCTACAGGAGCATAAGTCTCATCATAGTCGATGCCTTCTTACTGATTGTAGCCTTAAGCAACAAGCCTAGCCTTATTCTTGACAACAACGCCATCTTCATCAAGTTTGTTCTTGAAAATCCATTTAGTTTTGATAATTGATTTCCCTTTAGCTTAGGAACTATACCTCAAACATCATAGCGCATGAACTGATCCATTTCCTCTTGAATCGTGATCATCTAATAATCATCTCCTTTAGCATCTTCGAACTTCTCTGGTTCAATCAATGAGATGAAAGCTAGATGGCTCATCATTCTACTAAGCTAACCTCACGACATTACTGGATTATGAACATCATCAACAATGCTATCGAGTAAATGGTTACAATGAGTTTTAATCTCCCTTGGTAGATTAGGATCTGCAATTGGTTGTTGAGGTTGAGGTTGACCTTCGCCATCATTGAAGTTGATTGAGAGATCATCATCTTCTTTAACATCCTCAACTTCAGGATCATATGTTGGGTTGGGCAGCATAGAGAATGGCATGTTGAGTGGATTTACTTGATGGGTTACTCCTTCATCTACATCTAATGGGTTTCTATCTACATTTTTAGTGTCATCGAAATCTACATGCATAGACTCCTCTAATAGGTCGGTTCTTTTGACATTTATTCTATATGCCCTGTTGTTAGTTGAGTATCCCAGAAAGATACCTTCATCAAACTTAGGATCAAACTTACCTAGCTACTCCTAGGTGTTAAGAATAAAGCACCTAGAGCCAAATAATCTGAGATGACCAATCTTAAGCTTGCTCCCTCGCCAAATCTCATAGGATGTCCTCTGAAGAATTGGGTGAATTAAAACCTGATTCAAGATATAAGAGGCCGTATTAACAACTTCTCACTAAAAGTACTTTGGTAGATTGTTATCACTCAACACGGATTGAGCCATTTCAACTATGGTTCTGTTCTTCCTCTCTACAGCCCCATTTTGTTGAGGCATATTAGGAGAAGAGAAGTTGTAGTCAATACCATGTTCTGAACAGAATTCTTCAAAATGAAAGTTCTCGAATTCATGTCCAAGATCACTTCGGATTCTACTAATTTTAGTTCATATTTCTTTCATTATCTTATTACTAAGCTTGACAAAGGATTCATATGTTTCATCTATGCTACTCAGCAAGATTACCCAAGTAAATCTCATGAAGTCATCCACAACCACCAATGAAAATCTCTTACCACCCATGCTCATAGGCTAAACTGGGCCAAAAAGATCTAGGTGGAGGAGCTCCAACTATCACTTAGTTACTACGTGATTAATTGACCTAAATTATTTATTAACTTACTTACCGAGTTGGCAAGCTGAGCAAAGTTATTCCTTCTCAAATCTGATAATGGGTAAACCCACAACTAACTGCTTTTTGGCTAGTTTGGATAGAATATTCACATTTATATGACCCAACCTTCTATGCTAAAGCAACGAATTATCCTCCTTAGATATAAGACAAATATTAGTGGAGCTAAGGGATAAATCAATCATATATACATTATTGATTCTAGGAGCAAAGAGTATAGTTGAGTTAATCTTATAGTCAATAACTAAGCAACTTATAGAGTAGAATGTAACCCTTCTACCTTTGTCACAAAGTTGAGCTACACCAAGAAAGTTGAACTTGAGTCCTTTGACCATAGAAACCTCTTCGATTGAAGGAGAGACACCAATAGTGCCACTACACACAATCTTGCCTTTTTTGGTTATCTCTGAAACTAACACTTCCATTTCTTTTACGCTCCAATGAGAGGAAGTGACTTTCATCTCCAATCATATGCCTTAAGCATCTGCTATCCAAATAGCACATTTTAGAGTCATCAGCGGATCTAAGGCTCACTTGCAAAACAATCATGTTTTCTTAGGTACCCTTGCTCTTGTGTTGGATTCTCCCTTGTTAGCAATGCTTAAGTTACTCTAGTCGTACTCATCATAATAACCATTTTTATGCCTATAGAGAACTGTAGCATGTCAAGCTTTGCCACAAAAACCACACATCATTTTTGCTTTGGGCTGTCTCGCTTTCTTATTTTTAGAGGAATTCTTCCACTTAGAATTGCGAGTTTGGTTACTCAAAGTTTGACTACTAGCTGGAGGAGGAACCAATTCCTTCTTTAAAACTGTTATCTCAGCAATCAACTCATCTAATTTCTTAGTGATCTTATTCTTTTGACATTCATGATACTGAGCTTTTTCTTGAAGAAAGCGGCTATCAAGAGACAAGGAAACAATGATGTCTTCCTGGTCTTCACTTGTCCTCACTAGCTCTTTGATGTTTTTCCCTGACTTATTAGTCAGTTTCATAACATCAAAGAGTACCTAAGCAAACTCTTCAATGGACAAAGGGATTTTATAATATATCTCAACTTGAGGAGATTTCCCGTTGATATGCTAATCTTTAAAGTCAGCAGCTCTTTTACTACTATTTGAAATAGATGTTGAGCCTTCACCCCTTTAATTCTCAATCATCATCAAGTAGAGGTTGGCTGAGTCAGTTGCTTCTTCATCAGAATATGAAGATTCTTCTAAATAACTCCAGGTAGCAGCAACTACCTCATTCTTCTCTGTGAACCTCTTCTTGTATCTTCCTTCTTAGTTTTCGGATAGCGATACTAGATATGGCCTTTTTCTCCATAGCTAAAGCACTTGATTTCTTTGTTGTGTTCCTTCTTGGATCCTTCCTCAGCTTCTCACCGGTGTTGAGTTGACTTGTTTTTAGCGGGAAACTTCTTCTTGTTGAACTTCCCATCCTTCTTCATAAAGCATTTGAAATGCCTGGTTAGAAGTGCCATTTTCTCATCAGAATCTAGCTGGTGGATTCAACAAAGGAATCAACTTTCAAGATAATGGCATTGCCCTCTCTTTACTTGCCTCTACTCCCTTTGGAGTCATCAATATATTTCCTCAAGGACATCTCCTACGTCACTAAGGTGCCTATCAGCTCATCATAGTTGTAAGTCTTAAGATCATGAGCCTCCTCGATCACACTCTTCTTAGCATCCCACTCTAAGGTAAGAGTTCAGAGAATCTTCTTCACCAACTCCTCTTTGGTGAACTCCTTGCCCAATCTCTTCAGTTCATTAACGATATTAATTAACCTGGTATTCATGGCCTGAATACCTTCACTAGCACCCATTTGGAACACCTCATACTCTCTCATCATGAGATTGATCTTCAACTCCTTGACCTTGTCAGTCCCCTAATAGGTAATCTCCAGCTTCTTCCAAATTTCCTGTGTTATCTCACAGCTCGAGACCTTGTTAAATTCTGTAAGATCTAGGGCACAATATAAGTAATTGATGGTTGCGGCATTCTCTTTAAGAAGCCTTAAGTCAGCATCATCATAATCCTCTAGGTCAACTAGTACATGTTGCCCATTCCTAACCATGGTAGGAATTCTGAGGTCAAGCTCAATAGCGAGCCATGCTTGCATGCTTTGAGATTGTATACAATTTTTTATGCGATTTTTTCAAAACATGTAATGATTACCGTCGAACAACAGTGGCCTAGTTACAGAAATTCCCTCTTTAAGGAGAACAGTATATCCTAAGCTGGAACTGAAACTTTTATAAGCCACTTGGGATCTTTAACTCCAAGACAATTAGTCTATAAGCTGAGCACTACTCTGATACCACTTGTTAGTCATAAATGGCTTAAAATAACAGCAGAGGGGGGTGAATGTAGTTCTTAGTTTCTTTTTAATGTTTGTAATAATTATTTTACCAAGTTATTTTTTTAGATGCATGTTGAGTTTATCGTGTTGAGCTGGGTCTAAAAACAATAAACTACTCAGCTTTACTGGTATAGTTTATCTTCAATCGCTGCTGAGTACTTTACTCAGCTTGGATTGGTTTTTAAACAAAATTGATAAAATAGAAAGAATGATGAATGAGATCAACACAATAAAGGCAAACAAGTAAGGTTAGAACTTTTACACCTGAGATTTATCCTAGTTCGGCTCCTAGTCTACCTCCAATCCCTGGATTCCTTTCCGAGCTTTAATCCAGTAGTGATTTGTTCCTTCTTAGGTGGAGAAACCTTTATAGCGGGTAGAAAAGATTACAGAAAGCACCTTCCTTTCTAACTACCTCTCAAACTCAGATTAGGTACCCTTCCTAAACTGGCACTCAGATTTATCAAAGAAAATGCAAAGAGAGGAATTCAACTTATAGAAACATTGAATACTTTACAAGGCTAAATCTTAAGTGCTATTTTATCTATTACAAATAGATTTAGACAATTTTTGTTTAGTGATTGCTCGATTTGGAATTTTTGAAAGTTGGTAGTATATGACCAGAGTTTCAGCTCTTTTAGAAATTCGAGGTGATTCACCAAGTTTGAACGTCTGCTTCAGTCTTCTGTTTATAGTTTTAGGTCTTGAAAGTAGCTGTTGCAAACTTCTCGTCCTGATAGCTTTCTCAATTTCTCTTCTCTTCAAATCTTTCGAATTTACTCATTTGAAATAAATTCCAGGATGTTTAGAGACAGAGATTTCAAACGTTGAAGTGCGAGATTAATCTGTTAATCCAAAGCGTTAAAAACTCTTTTATCTTCAAGCAATCTGGTCTGGTAGAGAGATGTGAATTGCAACATGGAATTCTGTAATTCATTGACTTGTTGATGTTTTAGAGTTACGTAGAGACACTGAGAAGCGAAGCATGTAAGAGGATTCCTTTTACCTTGGACTTTAGTGAGGAATCTATAACATTCCGTACTGACACCTTTTGTTGTGAGGATACTGGAATATCTTTTTTGATTTAAGTGCCTTTTCTCCTGAAAAGCATCAAAGGGGTATTCCATATGTCATAGAAACCATTAGTAGCATATGTGTTATTTGATTCTCTAAGTGTCAAAGTAACTCAGCTTTTATCACAAAAAGCTAACTCATCACAACAGAGTGAATATCTTATAAACTATGTAATACAAAGCTTAACTCAGCTTTTCTTACACTAAGCTGTAACTTAATTAATTACTCAGTAAACTGAGTCATTTTCCCTTAAACAATCTCAAGTAAACTTCATTAATTAAGAATATACTTAGTACTCAATTAATTTCACTATCCTAGACAGTTTGTTATTTTCGAAACATTTTAAGTATTGTGAGGTACTATTAACTTAGGTTCAACATTACATAAATAATATTTTTGTAGGAATTAACCAAGACCAATTGGAAAGAAAATCTGAGTAAGACAAGTCCTAAGATAAAGAAAAGTTCTCTAAGAATGGGGGAGCTGATGCTGACTAAAGAAAATAAACTCAACATGGGGGATTATATAATAGTTAAGGAGTTTACTTAGCATGGGGGAGTCTTACATCACTTATCAGGTATTTCTATATCCATAAACTATTATTTTATCAATTTCTTTCACTACCTAGTTTGTTGTCTATTCCAAAATGGGGGAGATTGTTGAACCCAAGTTAATAGTACTTCACAATACTTAAGTTTTGGAATAACAAACTACTTAGTACTTCACAGTACTTAAGTTTTGGAATAACAAACTACTTAGGATAGAGAAATTAATTAGGTACTAAGTAGGCTCTTATTTAAGAAAGTTTAACTTGAGTTTGTTTTATGGAAAACAACTCAGTTTTGCACTAACTTAATTAAGTGATGGCTTAGAGTAGAAAAAGCTAATTGTTGTTGGTCAATAAATGGGCTCTTAACAACAGTAGAGGGGGGTGAATGCTTAAACTTGGTTACTTTTAGATTTTTTATGATTTAATTGCCAAGTTCAATTTTTATATGCGTGCTGAGTATGCGTGCTGAGTGCGAAATAAAAATGAATAAACTGCTCAGCTTTGCTGGCACAATTTATCTTCAATCTTTAGTTGAGTAAGACTTACTCAGTACAGATAGGATAATAAGCAGTATAATGAATGAGGGAGATATATGAATGAGATGATCACTGATCAAGCTAAATGTTTAAAGTTAGAATGTCAACATCTGAGATTTATCCTGGTTCGGCCCCTAGCCTACCTCCAGTCCCTGGATACCATCTCCGAGCTTTAATCCACTAGTGAGTCATTCCTTCACTAGGTGGAGAAGCCTTTATAATGGGTAGACATTATTACAGAAAGTACCTTCCTTTCTAACTACCGCTCAACTCAATTTGGGTACCCTTCCCAAACTGACACTCAGATTAATATAATGAACTGAATTCAACTTGTAAAAAAGTTTAATCCTTACAATGTTAATCTAAGTAATTTCTCTCTATTACAAACAGATAAGACTTTCGATGTTTGCTAACTGCTTATGGTGGAATTTCTTTGGAAGCTAGAGTAAATTGCACAACATTTTAGCTCTTAAGAAATTCGAGGTGATTCACAAAGTTTGAACATCTGCTCTAGTCTTCTATTTATACCTTGAAGCTTTGAGAAGTAGCCATTGAAAACTATACGAAATAGCTGATCTTCAATTTCTCATCTCTTCAAATCTTTCGAATCTGCCCATTGCAGACAGATTCAAGGACATTTAGCGATAGAATTTGAACATTAAGGCATGATAAAATTCCATTGACAAATTCTCGTTTGTCTTCAAGCAATCTGGTTCTAAGAGAGATACACTACAATGCAACGTGGAGTCTTCCCATTGGATGACCTTGCTGACGTTGGCAGAATCGCGCAGAGAGGCACTTGAGAAGCAGGGCATAACAGAAATTCCTTTTACTTATCCTGGCTTGGCCTGTTTGAAGGATGCATCGGATGAGAATGCCTCAAAAGAGATCCCTTATTAAGATTTGCCATCCTGAGTGCATCTTTAGCTACCTTCTCCCCCTTTGCAATCTGACCTTAAACAATTTGATCAAGATAGACATTAAAGGTGTCGAGTGACACTTGGAAGCTCTCTTGGTGGCCAATGATCTGCAGGGATATCTCTTGCTCCAATTGCTCCTTGCCTTTTGTTGAGAGGAAGTCTTGGTTATTCAGCTTGTTGAGAAAAAGATGGTGGCAGCAAGAGAGATGAGCTATCTAGTCAAAACCTTGATAGGAAAACTATTGAAAACATTGAAGAAGACCATGGAAGTCAGTTGCTATCAGTGCAATCTTCAGCTGAGCCTCAATGTCAAGAATCTTGGGATCAAAGGATTCGATACACTTTGAAGTGTAGTATATGTCTTTTCCGTCCAGCTCTCCCATCCTGAGTAGCGAGTCCACCTTCTTCGTCAGATCTTCCACTTTGGTTTTAATGACATTCAGGTTTGTGTGGATTGACATTCCGGTCTCAGGGTAGAGGGATTCAGTTGGAGGTGCACTCGGCATAGGCATGTTTAGAAAGATCTTTCCCATGGCAGTTACTAAAATTTTCTACAATGAGGATACTCTCTCCATTATGTGATTAGAGACCTCTCATTGTAGAGTATCCATCTTGGAATTGAGAGAATCAATGGTCACGACTAGGGCCTTGTTTAGCTTTTATGAGATAACCTTTAAGAGCATGAGAACTTCATCTTGCTTGTTATCATGCACAAGCAAGAACCGCGACTCGAATTCCACCGGCTTTGTTATGTTGTGGCTCATGTCCTTTGTAGATGCTACCTCTTTCAAGAAGTCCTCGATCTTACAATAAGTTAGCCTCTTTATTTTGGCCTGCTCCTTACCAAGCTCATGGATCTGTGTCACTTGAGTAGGCATACTAGTACTCAAGAGACTCAGCTACTCAGTAGCAGCATCTACACTACTCTTTGTCTTTCCTGCAACTGCATTTAGTATTATAGTATACGTGGGAATAGAAGTAGTAGCTACCCCAAGCTAGGCTGGAGAGTTCATTAACCCATTCAGGATTAGAGCCATCTTATCTACCTGGCTTTTGGCACTCTTTTACCAAATGATTTCAAATAACCAACAAGTTACCTTGGATCCTCTCAAACTCCTCAAAGTATAGAGAGTCACTAGGCACACTTATATGCTGTTCGAAATCAGGCAATTTTACCTTTGGCCTGGACGATAAGTCCGTCAATTCCTAAGCAAGTAGCATTTTTCCTACTACTCCATCTAACTCAACATCAGTCTTGAGCGAAGGAAATTTCTTCCTTGCTAACTATCTAATGTGTACCAAGAAAGATGTATCAGCCATTGCTGGCTTGCTACTGGGTTCAGGTGCTTCATTGGTTATAAAATTTACCTCAGCAGTCTGACCACTTGCTTTTCCTTACTGAGCGAAGTTCTCAGCGTTGAGAACTTCCCTAACCATAAGGGTTAAGGGGGTTGTGGATGGGTTTGAAGAATGGGTAGGTTTAGAACCATGTATAGTTGAGGAAGTTGGTTTGAGTGGAATAGAAGATACAATGGCTCTAGAAGAAATAGTTGTTGGTTGAAAATGTATAGGAGAAGGTGTGGAAGAATTATGTACTGGTGATGGAAGAAAAGAATCCTAGCTATTTTTAGGTGAAGAGATTTGAATTGGGGAATGTACAGAGTTAGAGGGGGAAGGATTTTTCTACATTTCAGGATCTACTAGAGTAGAACCTAATGGAATTGTAGAATTTACAAGAGAAGTCTTTTGTGGATTTATAGGAGACGAGGAGGTGGGATTTATGGCACCTTTGGGTTAGCTGTTTGACCCAATGATGGGTCACCCTGAGGTTGCTCATGCTGAGAAGAAGGTTCCTCAACATGAGTGATGTGGGAGTGGGGATGCTGGGGTCTTGATGATCAGACTCCTCTGGAATCAAAGAAAGGGTTTCTACAGCATCCTCCTCACTGCTCACCACCTACACATTTCTCTGTATTGGCTTTGTAGTGGTAGAACATTTGCGTTGAGTGCCCTTGAGTTTGGCAAAAACATCTGAAGTGTTCTTAGCAGCTTTGGACCTAGCTGGTCCTCATCTCTAGACTTCTTAGTCTCGCCCTGCTTCTTAGTATCATCTAAGAATACCATTTTGCGCTTCCTTTGGCGGAAGGTCTCATTAGCCTCAGCCTTATCTCCCTCAGCAAAGTCTAACAGCTTAGCCTCTGCCTCCCTTTGGTTACGGATTTTAGCTTACATCTTTCTCCTTTGATACTGAGAAAGAGCATCACTAAACTTTGTTGGCCTCTTCCCCTTGGCCTTAGAGGAAGCAGCCTTCTCTGCTTTGGAGGGAATGGTGTTCACATTCTCCAAGATACTAGAGATTGGAACTTGATCTGAGTCATCACTCTCATAATCCACCATGAATTAGTCCTCCTCCTCCTTACGGATGTCCACAACCAATACTGTCTGTACAACCTTTAGCATTTACTTTTACTGAGCCTTGGTGTACCTAGCATGAACCTGGTTGTGAGCCAGCCTACTTAAATGCGACATTTCTAGCCTTTTCTTCACAGGTAGGACTATTTCACCGGACTCCCCCAAAAACTGAGCTAAATCGACTTTCACTGCCCTTATAATCTCAGTTATGAGGTAACTATAGTGATAGATGGTAGTCAGCTTTGTCAAGTTGTGAAGAATCACCACTGGCCAATTGAGCTTCTTACTCTCTACCATATGGTAGACCACATAACACTTGAAATATGTGTAGTTATTCAGCGAGCCTGTTTTGGGTAGAACAGCATCAACACTAGCTCATGGCACATCCTCACTATCTAGGACATCCTGATGGCGGCAATCTCCCCCGAAATGTAGTTGGCAGGGAAATCCCAATCCTCAGGAATGATAACGGCGTCTTCATTGCCGGATTTGCGGAGCAGGGTGCCTGAATTAGGCATGTTGAGGATGTTCCCTATTAACCATGAATAAATCAAGGTTGATTTTCCTTCAAAGTCCATCAGCAAGACATCACTAAAACCTTCTATTGTGTAGAGATGGGTATAGAAGGCCCTAATGAGGCTTGTGATTACTGGACCCTCCATCCTTAAGAAAGAATTGAGGTGTTGCTGCTTGATAACTCGGTGCATGGTCTTGTTGAGCAGCAATCCTTCATAGTTCACTTCAAAGACTAGACCAAAATCGAAGCCATCCTCCCAACCTACTCTTTCTAAGGTAGTGCCCTCTTCAAGAGTAAGCTTTTCAGTCTTCCCTTTCACGTTCATAATGATCTTCATAACAGTAGTTTTCAGGATTCTGAAGGTGGTCTTGGTTCTAGCCATTTGAGAGATTTGGATAGAAAATAAAAGAAGAAGAAATTAGGGTTTGAATTCTCTGATGATTCAAATTCGCAGAAAGTAAGTGACCCATTTCCTTCAACTGTTTAAATTTAATAGACGATCTCATCTCTCTTGATACGTGTCATGATCTCAACTTCTGATGAAAAATGAACATTGTGACTACCTCTAAATTAATCACCTTAGATGAACGGTGAGATTAGAATAAAATGTTTCCAATTCACACGTGCGTTAATTTGAAAAAATGAAAATTCAAAATTTAACCGTGAACTGTTCATTAAGCCATTTCTTAACAAAACTTCACATTGTTATCCATGTGTCATCTCATGCTTGATTTCCAAAACTTAGCCAAATTTCTAAGATTTTCATCCTTCTTTTTCATCATGGATTTTCCATACCAATCAATTGCCTCAGTACACAGAATTGTTCCTTTAGCAATGGTTTGGTGAAGATATCAGCACGCTGCTCCTCTGATGGAACATACTCCAGCTTGACCTCTCCTCATAGCACATGATCTCTAATGAAGTGATGCCTAATGTTGACATGCATCATTCTCCCATGTTGAACTGGATTCTTGGATAAATCAATTACACTCTTGTTATCACCCATAACTTCGAGACAATTAGACTTGATGCCATAATCCTCCACTTGCTACTTTATCCAAAGTAATTATGCTACACAACTTCCTGCTGTCATGTACTCAGCTTCATCTGTACTCAGCAAAATAGAAGTTTACTTCAAACTGTACCAAGAGACAAGACACTCTCTAAGAAAATGACATCCTCCCGTTATACTCTTCCAGCCGAGTTTGTCTCTTCCATAATCAGCATCTATGAATCCCATAGATGTGAAATCTAAACTGCTGGGAAACCATATACCTACTTTGATCGAGCTTTGCAAGTATCTGAGAATCCTCTTCACTGCTGCTAAGTGAGATTTTCTAGGGTCAGCTTGAAACCGAGAACAGTAGCATACAGCATACTGTATATCTGGCCTTCTAGTAGTGAGATAAAGAAGAGAACCGATAATTCCTCTGTAGAATTTGCTGTCTAAAGATTTACCAGCTTCATCTTTACTCAAGATAGTATCTGTAGCTATAAGAGTGGACATTGGCTTTGAATGTTCTATGTTAAATTTCTATAGAACTTCTCTGGCATATTTGGACTGACTGATGAAAAGTCCATCATTAGTCTACTTTATTTGATGTCTAAGAAAGAAATTGAGCTCTCCCATCAACGACATCTCAAAATCCCTCTTCATCTGCTTGCTGAATTCCTTGCACAGCTTCTCATCAGTTGCTCAAAATATAATATCATCAACGTATATTTGGATAAGCAACACATCTTTGTTCCTTCGCCTGAAAAACAGAGTTGTACCTGCTTTTCCCCTTTCATAACCTTTGCTAATCAAGAAATTAGTCAGACTCTCATACCAAGCTCTTGGAGCCTACTTCAATCCAAAAATAGCTTTCTTCAATTTGAAGACATGCTCAGGATTCTTCGCATCTTCAAAGCCTGGATGCGGTGCATAATAGAAATTCCTTTTACCTAGACTATAGCGATGAATCTCTGACAACCGTACTGAAATTTTTGAAGTTGTGAGGACCACACGAATTGTGAGTACCGAATTTTGTACTAGCTCGCACGTTCAATGATGATGGCTTTTCGGGATTTTATCCTTGAATCACACAATTTTCGAGTATTCAGATGTATCCAGGAATCCTCCTCGTCTCTAAATTCAGAAGGATGTTATTTAATTTTACTCAGAAATTAATTTAAAAAAAAGTACGAAAATACATAAATAATAATAATAATAATAATAATTCAAGAAATAGAAACCCGAGGGAGACTGAATCCCAGGTTCGAGGCAGGCCTCGCCAAACAATGGACTTTGGCGGGGCGAGCCTCGCTGAAATACCTTGGCGAGGCAACCTCACCAAACTCCTTGGTGAGGCAGGCCAGGCCAAGGTTTAGCGAGGCAGCCTCGCCAAACTTGGCAAGGCAGCCTCTCCAAATTTTTTGGTGAGGCTGCCTCACCAAGGTCCTTGGCGAGGCCTCGCCAAAGAGGTGACTAGGGGCCTCGCTGAACATTTTTCCGGCGAGACCCTCGCCAGAAAAACTTTCCTTTTTTGGATTTTCGGGGTTTCTCCTATAAATAGTCGGGTCTTTTTCGATAATCAGGACTTCGAAAATTTTACAGACAAAATATAGCTTTTAGAACTGCTTCAATTTCCAATAACTAAACAGACATTTTTGGACTTTCAAAATAACTTTTACCTAAATTAAAGGACGAGGAGGATTTTCAACGGCCGATCGGATATCTTCGAAGTGAATTCATTCCATAAGGGTAAGCCTTTGAGTTCCTAGAACTGCAATTTTTGTGCTTTCAGTGTTCTTCTTCTTCTTATTTCACTTTTGAACCTAGGATTTTTATTTTATTCAAATGTTGTAATTCTTCATCTATTTTTCTTTATTAAAAGGAGTTGTATGTTAGAACACCCCCACAAAGGGAATAAAATATATTCTCGAATAACAGCCCTCACCAATTTACCATGCGAGCAACTTCATTAATTAAAATGAGCAACCAACATGCTAATAAAATGAACTGTTTTATTTAAATAACAAACACATTATAGCGATCGATTTTTTTTAGGTCACACGGGCCTCGCTAAATTCAAAATTGAACATATACATGATATCCCCTGTGCTAACCTTTATGGATGCAGATAGATTAGGATTAGATGTATGTTTAGGATTTTAATTTTCCTTCGGGCATCACAATTTCATTTTTTTGGGAAATGTAATTAATAGGTCAGCGGGCGGTTGCATCCCTCGATTTTTGAAGCCTTGTAATCTTTATTTTTCGCATTTATTTTCAACATTTACTTACTGCTTTATGGATGATTTATTATTTTGCCTTGTGGATGGTTTATTATTTTCGTTATATGTGAATCATGCATTTAAAATAAAAAATGACCTAAACGCGAATGTGCATAATTAAGAGAATACGGTTCTCTATAGATGTAATATAATGTGATCCAATGAAAAATAAGCAACTTATCCTGAACCCAAATCTCTGTGTCTTAGTGGGCTATCCCCCAGATGTTAAGCCTCACATGACTCTAATTCCTAGAAAGAGCTTATCCAGGTGGCAACTCCACACTAAGAGATGGCGGATTTGGGTCCGAACCAATCTAAAACTTTTTTCGCTCTCTTTCAACCTTTTTCCCTGGTCCCCGACCTGGTGCACCTTTTTTTTAAAAACCCTAGTGGATCGCGCCTCTCATCGCCGCGCTCTCAACCCACTACTCTATGTCTCCCGCTCACAGTGGCAACTCCACTTGGGATTTTTTCTAAAACTTGTTTTTAAAAGGTTTTAGATTTTGGATAAGTGCCGAAAATTATTGATCACATTATTCCATTTTCTCTTAATTATGACATATTCATAAAAAACGCATTGGAGTAGAAGGGATTAGCCCATAAGTCTAAGGTACCCCCAATACCGCGAAGCTCTTTCTTGTACTAATCTGCCTCCCTAAGGAAAGATAGTACTTGAGCGAGTGGAGCACTTGCTGCCATATCACATGTACCTTCCTCGTTAGAGCCTATTTGGGGAGAGGCTTGGAGTGTATTTCAGTGCAACAAGGACCTTCTACATCAGCAACCCATTTATAAACCCTCATGTAAATAAGCCATGGGCATTTTCCCTAGGGTGTTACCCAAAAATGCGATCATGCATTATATTTTCCTACAAGTGCGCTCCTTAGTATCCTCACGATACTAAGGTGAACCAAACTTAGGATAGAGACTAGCTAAAAACCCTATGCGTGGGAGTTGTATGGTTGGAAGAAAGATATTGTGTTCTATGTGCTACGTGCTTCCGCTTTCTGATTCATCATGCATTATACAAATGTGCCATGCTAACCACGAATCTTAGTGCAGACACTTGAAAACACACACTCATATTAAACATGATCTGATGTCATTCATGCTTAAGACTTAGTTGACACTTGAGATCGTGTCACCTTAAGATAACATGAAACCAACTATAATCATGTAGCATCATTAGTGCGATGTCCACATGATGTCCGACTCTTAAGATAAACCTACCCAAATCCTTATATGATGTCCACTTGGCATCCGACATATAGCCCTGCCAGGGCAATTATACACACCAAAAGCCTATACGAGGCAAACATGAACACAAAGGATATCCCAGTTGATGTCTTAACCTACGTAAAACTTAACCCTAAAACCCTACTTTTCACCCAAAATACTAACGCATCACTACATACCTTTTGTGATGATTTTCACTGACATCCAAGACCTTGCCCCAATGGGGCAAACAAACCAAAACATTCGTCTATATGCTACATATAGTAGTTATTTCCATACATATTTGGATCACATTTTGTTAAGGTATGTCACACTAGTCACCCGAACACCAAGAGAACTAACTTTAGTTCTCGAACCTTTGACTTATCACCACACACGTAATTAGGTCACTTCATTTCACATTGTCCCTAGGATAGAGTATGAATCTCAAAACCAATGGACCTTCATTTGTAGCATAGACTAATGATTCTGCTCTTTTTGTGAGTTATTTCTATCTCGCATCATGGCATGCTAACCTTTTTTTCGCAGCCATAACATTAAACATTTCACGCATCAATCACGCATCATGATTTTACATTCCCTAGCAATCTCCGTGTGTATTTTAGCTAGGAAAAAAATGGTTTACCAGAAGGCATAGAATAAGTCTTCTCACCGGCTAATCCGCATCTCCCCAACCATGGCTCACCAAGAAGGAGTTCCGTACACCGACTCTAGCTTGGATTTAGAACAAAACACTTCACATAACTTTCATAACATGGCCCATCAATAAGAAGAGAATGTGACCAATGATCAGGCTCTCGGGGCAGGTCAGAACCCACAAGCCAACCAATCGTCGGTGAGCACTGAGATTGCTACTGCAATGAATGCCTTCACCAATAGTGACCAGTTTGTGTCAATCCTCAACTACCACACTAGAACCGGGCAGCCCGAGCAGAGGGTGAACGATGTGGTGCCAAATGTCGGTGGTACGATCCTACCAGGGGGATAATCATTTTTCGCTGCTGTATTTCCAAGTTTTGCAACAATCGCCCCTAAATGCTACCAGTTCGGCTCTGGGCAGGGTTAGCCGCAAACAGTGTATGAGCCACGGGTGGGTGGCCAGTTTTTCCCGGGGTAGCCGAGGCATGCTTCATTTGCACCAAGGGCGGCAGGGCCTTCAGAAATAAGGCCCTCTTCTAATTATATTCCCTTTATTCAAGGGGTGACTCAACCCACAATGCTCAGCTAGGGTGGACCTTCTCAGACATTTCAGGGTCATGGGTAGTACTACCCGAGTTTGCAGTATGGGGGCTTCTCAGAGACCCCAAACAGTATCCTTCAACATCCTGGAATGGCTGAACCCTAGAGACAGTTCTTAGCCACTCATGTGCAAGGGCAGAGGGGTGCGATCCAAGTGCAGCCCACAGTTAGGGATGAGGATAATTTACCGCTGACCTTTGCTATGCCCCAGTTCAAAAAGTACATGGGCAATACAGATCCTCTCACGCATATCGCACATTACCAGAACGTGATGAGGGCTTTAAGGATCAGTGATCGTATGATGGCCAAATTGTTCATCATTACGTTAGGAAGCCCCGTAAATGAGTGGTACAGTCTCTTACCAATGGACATAGCCTATGATTGGGGACGTCTATCCCAGGTGATGGTGGAACACTATGGCTTTAATACTCTGATGGTCACTACTATGCAGAATCTAGAGGTAGTGAGGTAAAATCAAGGGAGAGCTTCAAGCCCTATTTCGAGAGATGGATGGCTACGCAAGTACTTTTACAGTCTCGCCTATCTCTAAAGGAGATGATAGTGAGGCTTTTAGATGGTTCACTACCATCTTATCGAAAGAGGCTGGGGTCCGAGACTTTCTATAGTTACCAGGAAGTTTTTGTGTGAGCTGAGAAGATAGAGCGGTATGATGCCATGGAGGCATAAATGGGTAACAAGTTGCTAAGCCCCATTACAAGAAGAATGATTCCAACCCGGTGCAGGTGAAGGCGAAGCAACCGGTAGTACAATTGGTGAATGAAGAGAAGGTAATCGCTGTTAGGTTGCCAAAGGAAGAATATCATGGCATCTCGCCATACGCTGCTAATTTGGGATTCTTGTTCACCAAGCTATGTGAACTTAATCAATTGGAGAGCTTGAAGAAGCATGTCCCTCCCAAGCGGGAAGAGAAGAACAATTACTGCCATTATCATGTGGCCATGGGACATCGTCCAAATAACTGTAAGGAGCTGCTGAACGCTTTTCAGAAACTGGTGGCTAACAAGGTCATCCATGAGCCTGCACCTAAGCCAAGCATGAAGAATAAACCTTTGTTGAATTTTGAGGCAATGGTAGGAATGGTTAACTCTGAGCTAGAAGAGCGGAAGATCCTGAGCTACCTGTTTGAAGGGCTTGGAGAATTTCTTATGATAGTTGGGTCGGGAAGCGATCCTAATCGGATTTTTAAAATGCTAGAGGAAGAGTCAAACCATCGAGGGTGCTGGGATAAGATTAAAGATGTTGAGATTAATCTTACTAAGATGCCGGTATTTACAGGCCAGAAACCTACATCGCTTCGCATAGGGAGGGAACTATCAGGAGAAGCACCGGCCAGCAAGGGAGAGGAGTATGTGATGGCGATTGAGTTGAGGATGGACTCAGACGATGTGATGGAGATGCTTGAATCTGAGTCAAGCAATCGGGGTGATTAGAGAACGGGAAGAAGTCCCGAGGGTCAGTTTTAGCTTGGCTGGAATGTCAGTTTTTAACGGGAATGACACACCGTCTTCTCACTTGTCTAAGTTTTATATCCTATCTCGAGCACAGAGCTTGTCTCAAAATATGATAGCTACATTTTTTCCATACTCACTAGCAGGAGTAGCAAGTCAGTGGTACGAAATGCAGTCGGTTGAGACCAAGAGCAATTGGAACTACATCTTTGCAGAGTTCCAAACGGAGTTTGCATTTCTAGATACTTTGAAACAATCCATGCGATATCTGCTCGCTTATGTACAGAGGGAAGGAGAATCGCTCATCGACTACATAAAGCGGTGGATGTTTATCTATCTAGTGTTGTTATAGAGACCATCTAAGTCTTCTGCAGTACAATTGATAGTAGGGGGATCCCGAGAATGGTACCGCTACTATTTGGCGAGGTTACCTATACCATATTTTGATGAGTTATCATACCATGCTCATCACCTCGACAGGGAGTTCACATTCAGACACCGTAACGTCCATGCAATGGGAACGGGAATACCCACCAATTATCTGCTAGCGATGTTATCTCGATCCAACCCAATGGTTAACGCAGTGTCCGATGAGGGTGAAAACATGGGGGAAAATCCATTGGCAGAAGTGTTCTACACAGATGGAGGTGAACCACGGGAAGATACAATGAAGGTGGAATCAGGGAAAGCACTAGTGAGGGTGCCCATTGATCTCGATTCATATGTCCCTAAGTCGAGAAGAAAAAGGAAACCCGAAGAAGGAAGCTCGGCTGAGGGAGAGATCATCTCTGATGGGAAGAAACCTATAAACTTAGATTCTTACAAGTTGAAGGGGCGACGTAGCCAACTGGAGGATGGATATGACCAGTACCTTTGGGTCAATTCTAAGGAAACGAGAGTGATAGAGAATGGAGTAGTAAGGGTTACTCAAAGTGGTAGAGTTTTTAGAAGGGATGAGACTATACAGCTCAATGACTCCAGATTAGAGGAAATAGCAAGGGAACAGCCCGAGCCACCCTACCCCCAAAGGTGGATTAAGACATGTTGGATATAGATCCCTTGGTAAATTAGTTGAAAGGGAGTCAGGCCAAATACAGTATCTGGAGGTTGCTCGGCCAGAAGCACAGAATAGGCCCGGTAAAGAGGTTGATGGAAATGCCTGCTACGCCCACAACCTCAGTGATTGAGATGTGCGCTACAATTGGGGAAGGAATTGCCCCCCCTCAAATGCCCTCTATAACTTTTGATCAATCAGAGCTGCCACCAGAGCTAAGGTTGCACAATCGAGCCCTATTCATCAAAGTTTAGATTTTTGACTGAGCAATGTCGTGCGTGACGGTCGATGATGGCTCGGCCCTCAATCTCTATCCTCTTAAGGTCCTACCTTTTCTAGGGATAAGGGAAGATATGCTCGCCAAATCCGATATAATGATCCGAGCCTATGACGATTCGAAGAGAGGGGTGGTAGGCACTTTTGAAGCAGAGGTCACCGCTGGAGAAGTGACCTCCAATGTGAAGTTCACTGTGTTGGATATTCCAGTTACTCGCTGCTTCTAGGAAGGCCATGGATCCATGCGATAGGGGCAGTCCCTTCCACTCTGCATCAGAAGATAAAACTTATCTAATAGGGGAGGTCGGTGATGATCGAGGCTGATGAGGAATCAGTGATGGTAGCAGCCAATGCAAGGGCTGAGGGTGGCGACAGCCACTGAAGAAAAGAAGAAGGGGCGTGAAACCCCAAAGGGATATCATTTTTTCCCTGGAAGCCTTAGAGCTCAAATGAAGAAATAGAGTTTCATCCCTGGAAAAGGCTTGGGAAAATATCATCAGGGGATTATCAGGGACATCGATCCTATTCTTGTCACACCTGGATTGGGTCTGGGTTTCACCCCGAGCATGAAAATGTACAAGCATAAATGACCCATGTTCAGTAACATGGTAAGCGTCTACAAGGCGAAAGGCACTAAGGCATATCTGGGAGAGCCGGAATTGACAATCCTAAATGAGGAGAAAGTCAAGGGACTTAAAATATTCAATGATGTGTTTGACTTCATGACCGGTAAGCTGATTGAATCCCCTATTGAGGTTGAACTAGAAGAGAAACCGATCCTGGCAATAGCCCCGACTGAGGGATATGAAAAAGGTGGAGTACTGGAAGATGTGATGGCAGCTTTCACTAAGGCTGTTAACGAGCTGATGAAGAAAGGCGCTGCATGAGACCAAGATCTACCAGGCACTATCAAGCTCCTCACCAAAAAGCTGGTACAAACCACTCTCGAGGCAGAACCTACCACCAACGCACCTGCTGCTACCACAACTGAAGCCCCTCCACCTGTGGAGGGGGAAACTGAGGATGTAATAGTGAATATTTCTGATGTTTTTGACAATTTTGCCTATGAGGCTCATTCAATGAAGAACAACAATTTTACTTACTTGTTTGATGTTCTGCCTGATGGCACCATGCATTCATATGATCATACGCATAAAGTCTATAACATTCACTATACATCATTAAATGAAATTAACTTAGGTACAAACGAGTCACCAAAAATGGTGATAATTTCTAATGATTTGACTCCTGAAGAAAAAAGAGACATCACGAATGTACTTAAACATCAGGTGGCAGCATTTGCTTGGTCATACGAAGACATGCCTGGAATAGACAGGCAAATAGTGGAGCATCACATCTCAAATGACCCTCAGATCAAACCGATAAAACAGAAACTACATCGCTTAAGGCTTGAATGGGCAGAAAAGGTCAAGGCTGAATTGGCAAAGCAGATTGAAGCTAAATTCTTAGAAGTGGTTGAATAGCCGACGTGGCTAGCCAACATAGTCCCAGTAGCAAAGAAAGATGGCAAGGTCAGAGTTTGTGTGGATTTCAGGGATTTGAACAAAGCCTCCTCAAAGGATGATTTCCCCCTACCCCACATCGAGGCACTGCTCGACAGCGCAGCAAGGGAAGCTATATATTCTTTCATGGATGGGTTCTCAGGATATAACCAGATACTAATGGCAATAACTGATAAGATCAAGATAGCATTCATCACTGAATGGGGTATATACAGCTACAAGGTAATGCTATTTGGTTTGAAAAAGGCTGGCGCAACATATAGCGGGCCATCACAACCCTCCTTCATGATATGATCCATAAGGAAGTGGAAGTTTAAATTGAAGACATGTTTGTGAAGTCCAACACCAGGGAGGAACATCTAGCTATCCTAGATAAGTTTCTCTCCAGAATCGGGAAATACAATCTCTGGTTGAACCAGAAAAAGTGTGTATTTGGGGTTACATCAAGGAAACTCCTGGGGTATATAGTCAGCCAAAGAGGAATTGAGATGGATCCTTATGCAAGCAAAGCCATTAGGGATATGCCCACGGTGAAAACTGAGAAAGAAGTCCGATCTTTCCTAGGGTCTACAATATGTAAGCAGATTTATCGCCAGACTTACTACAAAAGGACCAACTAGTAGTTTAGAACAACCAGTGCCAGTTAGCGTTTGAAAAAATCAAACAATACTTGTTAAGCCCATCGATCCTCCACCCACCAGAGCCTGGAAAGCCCCTGGTCTTATACTTAGCAATTAAGGAATCATCAGTTGGAGCAATGTTTGTGCAAGAACATGAAGATAGAAGTGAACATGCAGTCTACTACTTGAGTAAAAAATTACTTGAGTACGAGTCACATTACACCTTGGTGGAGAAAATCTACACAACGATGGTTTGGTTGACAAAGAAGCTATGACATTACTTCCAATCTTATCATATAAAAACCATCGCGAAGATAGACCTGATGAAGTACTTGTGCCAGTCACCAACACTAGCTGGAAAACTCCCATTATGGTTATTTCTATTATCTAAATTTGACATCGAATATGTGACCAAAAAAGTCATTAAGGGATGAGCAGTTGCAAAATTTTTGGCAAATCAACCCTTGGGTTAGAGGGTTCGAGGCACTTCGAAAGGCAGGGGCAAGAGAAGTATCGGTGGTTGGATACTCAGCTCTGGTTATAAAACAAGTCACTAGCGATTGGGAAATAAGAGAAGAATCACTCCGTCCCTACGTGGAAGCCGTATGGAAAATCTCACAAAAATTTTCCAAATGCATCTTCAAACACGTATCTAGGGATGAAAACCAAATGGTAGACGCACTCGCTACACTAGCATCAATGTGGGAGAGCCCTAGAACTCAGCAAATCAAACCCGTTGTACTACAAACGGCCAAAGAACCTGTCTACAATCACCTAGTGGAAACAGAGAATCAACAAGATATCGGGAATTGGTCCTTCGACATCGTCAAATTTTTGCAGACCGGGGAATACCCAGAAGGTGCAAAAGACTTTGAAAGAATCTCATTATGGTGGCTAGTGACTCAGTTCCGTCTAGTAGAAGGAGATTTGTTCAAACAAACATCAGAAGGGATGCTATTGAGATGTCTCACAGAACAGGAGACACTGTTGATAATGTGACAAATGCATGCGGGGGATTGTGGTCCGCACAAGAATGGGATAGCACTGGCTAAGAAAATACAATGCCAAGGGTATTATTGGATAACAATGGTCACAGACTGCGTACCGGAAGTACGAAAGTGCCATGAGTGCCAGATTTATGGTGACATTAGTGATCTAACCCCATCCGAACTCCATAGCTTATCTGCTCCTTGGTCATTCTCAACGTGGGGCATCGACATTATTGGCGAGATTCGGCCAAACTCGATTAATGGACATCGCTTCATTATAGTAGTAGTCGATTACTTTTCAAAATGGGTGGAAGCCGAATCTTACACCAACATCACCGCTAAGAAGATGGCCAAGTTCATAGAAAATCATATATTCGCCCGATATAGCATCCCACATCACATCGTATCAGATAATGGGGTTCAATTCTAAGGAGCCACATAATGAGGAAATATGGGATCCAGCACCATTGGTCATCACCATATAGGCCATAGGTTAATGGGGCAGTAGAGGCAGCCAACAAGGTGAT
>CATIWQ010269885.1:0-16388 GCA_949673415.1 Euphorbia schlechtendalii | reverse complement strand
ACAGCGGATAGCTGTTCATTATAGTGCTTTGTAATTTGTATGAGAAGAAAAAATGCAGAAACATATCACTGTTGATTTCCATGGCAGGATCTCCATCTGTAACTTGAAATTCTATCTTCAAATCTTCTATGTCTTCATTTATCTTCAAGCTTTCAACTAGGACGTTTTTTAATTCAGAAAAACTAGTAGATTGCGAAATTAAGATGCCAGCAACGTTGTAACCAACGAATTTTAAGTTTTCATTCCATGATCCGTAGCAATGAATTAAAACAGGAATTCGATCCATTCTGTAGTTTATAGAAATCAAAATTCAGTTCGCATTGTTCTCAAACATGTGCTTGTAATTAGAAAATTAAATTTATTAAGCTCAGATACTTACTTGTGAAGATGTGAAGAAATCACGATTTTATTTGGGAGGAAATAGAGATTTTTCAGATTGAGTGATTCGGATTTGATGATTTGCGTTCAGTGGTTTCTTGAGAGAAAATAGAGGATTCGAGTATGAGTTTTTCAGATTTGATAATCGCGCTTAATTGAAAAAAGAGGAAGAAACTGTCCTTTATATAGGACATATTAATTGTAAAGATGAAGTTTAATATTGGTAAGGAATGACAATTTTCAAATGGAACGTAAGAAGTGTAATTTTGAAACCTTTCTAGCACAATTATAAAATTTGCCCATTTTTTTGGTAGAGGCAAGTTCAAGTTCTCCATATCTAGATGTTTTTTCGGGGCATAGAGACATTGGCTAATGTATAGCGGCAGAGCCAGAATTTCAAACGAGGGTGGGTGAATTTGGATTGAAATTTTATTCCCCATAGCTCTTTGTTATCATATTTACATATTTTATAAATGCAAATTTATAACATTTAATATACATACGTTAACATTAAATAGTCCTTCTATGCCACGTTTAGATTTTATAAATTGACAATTAGTATTGATTGGGCATAGCTCCATCGATACATCTGTCAAAGTGAAAGTGGAAGATCTAGATTTGATACCCAACCTCTTAAAAATCCCTAATCTTGAAAAAAATTTTGAGTTGAAAATTTAATGTCAAACAATATTATTACGAAGTTATAATTAATTAGCCAAAAAAACAATAACAGATAAATCAAGTTTGAAGCTTGTTTTACGAAAATATAATTGAAAAATATATATGTCTGGATTTATAATTTAGATTCAAAATTGAGCTTATACACGTTTAAAGCAAATACGAGAGACACCCAAAAAATCTTCCCCCTTTACTTTCTTCTCCATTTCATATAATTCAAAAATACAATTACGATAAATCAAAGTCATTCAATTTAAAATTTTACAGTAAATCTTTCTTCATCAACTGTCATTTCACTCATCTCATTTTAGCACCATCATGTTGTTGTCTTTTTTTGTTTCCACAATCACCAGCTAAGGAGATTCAAATTGATTCATTTTGTTCTATTCCATCTAAAAAGCTCTGTAGTTAAGGAAGGACGGGTTGTGAAATTATGTACAATTAAGGACGATACATCAATAGGGTGAAGATAAATTTCCGGGAGCCAGGGTGACGGTTGTCGACCTCCACTACCCCTGCTAACGTGCCTAGATCTACCTTCACATTATCTAGAAACCACTTTGAATTTATTGACACATAATCCATGTGATGTAAGAAGTTATTAGATTTTAACATTACATGCTAACTCGATTACATATATGTTGTGCTTTGTGAATTAACATGATTATATATTGTTGGTCATAGTTAACTTGGCCAAACAAAATATTTGAGAACAGATATGTGATTGGAGAAAGGCAGAAAGTATACGTAAACAATTTTTTTATTAAATAATAAAAGCTAAATAATTATAACATCCCTGTGTTTTGATAAAATACACTATTATCTATCTATGTTATGAAAAATAATTATAACTTTCCTGTATTTTAAGTTTTTCATACTATAACCACCCTCTCTCTTTAATCATGTGTAGTTTTATCAAAATTCTTAACATAAATAGTATTTGTTAATATAATTAGTTTCATTTTATTTGTATCATGGGATATGTATTAATAAAAAGTACATTTTTGATAATTTGTGATACATTTTTGTAACTTTCAATGTATAATTTCAATTGATAAAATAATCATAAATAACTTTTTTGAGCAATTTCAAATTATAACATATTAAAATATGATATGTAGGATCACTTTTTGTTCATAAACATATGTTATTTTAAAAAATTTGATACAAAATGAGATAATACCAAACACAAGGAGATTATAGTATAAGAAAAACAAAACGTAGGGAGGTATAAATTATTTTTTTAGACACAGGGAATAACTAGTATATTTATGCAAAACACATGGAGGTTATAATTATTTACCCAATAATAAAACATGCAATAACTCTTTTGATTTTTCTGTATTATCCTTATCTTTTACAGGGTAAACATTGATTTACTTTTTACCTTTGGACATGTCATATAAAATTTTATCAATGAATAGTTTAAAACAATTATAGAAAATGTCGAATTATTCTCTAATATGTCATCAAAATTGGTTACTCATATTTCAAATCTCAAAACTTGTTCACTTGAACTCTTCCGAGGGAAAGTGGACGTTCTACCCCCTTGATTGTATCGCTTCTATGTTATATTAATGCAAATCCTTTTCCTAAAAAAAAAGCCTAATGCATCTTGAACCCCCTCAACTTGTCCCTAAGCTCCATGTTCCCCCCTGAACTTTGAAGTGTTCTCAATGCCCCCCTGAACTTGTCTAAACGTTCTCAATTTCCCCCTGAACTTTGAAATGTTCTCAATGCCCCCCTGAACTTATCTAAACGTTCTCAATTTTCCCCTGAACTTGTCTAAACCGCACTCCATCACCCCTTCTATCTGAAGAACGATTTAGGGATTTAGACTTTTGTAACATTAGAATATTAACACCGGGATATCTTTTTCTTTTTTAAATAATTTTTTTCAATAATGCGCTCATGTTTGTTGGTCCACTAACGCAACTTGCAACGTTGGATTGAGGGGGTGTTGGAGAACGTTTAGACAAGTTTAGGGGGCATTGAGAACATTTCAAAGTTCAGGGGGAAATTGAGAATGTTTAGACAAGTTCAGGGGGGCATTGAGAACGTTTAGACAAGTTCAGGGGGAAATTGAGAACGTTTAGATAAGTTCAGGTGGGCATTGAGAATACTTCAAAGTTCAGGGGGGAATATGAAGTTGAGGGACAAGTTGAGGGGGTTAAAATGGATTAGGCCAAAAAAAAAAATCTCAAACCTTGAATTGTACGTGATAAACAATCCATAGGAGAGGACAACTCATTCTTGCCTACTTGCATTATTTAGGATTTTAATAATTTAACGCAATGGATACTTACTTTATGTGTATAGAAATTACCCATATACATGAAAAGCAACTTGCTAACACATTTAAATTTAACTTGTTATCATGCATGTAACTAATATAATTACACAATAATTATTATATTTTAAAAATTCGGAATAGTACAAGAAAAAATCTCATTTGGACTGTTGATTAATATTCTTTCATTTAAATAGAATTTGGATATTCCTAATCTTATTTCTCATAAAAAATTATAAGGGTAGATTCAATTAACAAGTTGCGCCCTTACTTATTTGTAGGGTTGTTTGATAAGTAAATATGAGATAAATTTCCCAATTAGAGAAAATAATAATTGTTTACCAACAAAAAGGAAACAATGGGTGACATAGGGAAGTGGCTTATTCTAGGCCACTTATCCACAACTGTGGGAGATGAAGGTAGCAATTGTTCAGAATTTAAGCACGTCACCATTAAAAAAATCAATAAATAAATATCTTACGAGTATTCTACATGTTTCTGGTATTTAAGGTAAATATGATCTCCCCTTCCATAATGTTCATCAAACACTGATGAGTGACAGATAAACATTTATTTTGTAAGAAAAATATTACTCCGTAAGATATTGGGAAAAATACGTAAATAAGATATTTTTTAGGGAGGCCTTATCTCAAGCACGTATTGCCACGTGGCGCTCATATGCCATCTAGATATTCTTCTCATCATCAGCACATGTATTTCCAAAACTTGATGTCATTTTCAGAAAATTGTCTGTCAATGCTGTATTTTTCTTCTTTATCCCTTAAGTTAAATTCTACTTATACCCTCGTTCACTTTGCTATCAGTTTATTACGGAAAAAAAATCCTCTATCCTTATTTATGTCCCTATCCCTATCCCTTCAATAAAAAAACATCACGTATTAATTTTTATTATATTTTAATTATAAAAGTAGGAGAGAGAAATTAATAATTATTAAAATATAATAAAAGTTGGGATAGCTATTAAAAATATCATAAAACAATGTGGTGATTTTGTTTATAACAAATTATTATACTTCATTCTTTATAGCATTATAGCCTACATTTATAATTATTAGATTATTACTGTAAAAATGAATCTTATCGTTGGAAAGAGCAAAATTTTATGAAAAATAAGATCAACATAGAAAACACTTAAAACATAAGGTTGTATTCGGGATAATATTAAACAATTTAATGTTGAAATGATGTTTTGCATATATGTACAAACTAGACTTGGGCACGAGGCCATCAGCTTGCGAACCCGTCCATGCCCGCTCTTCATGGGATGAGCTTCGATAAAGTAATTGGAGATTAGGTCCGATCCAGTTCGAATCCGAAGTGATCCGTGTAAAATATGAACCAGATTAGATTTTCATATTAAAATTCAGGCCTGAGCTACCTTGTTCAAAATAATGATTAATATATTTAAAATATATATTTATTTATATAATTATAGTAAAAAATTTACAAGATTGAAATTTTCATTCTTTTGCTAATATTTAATATTGAACTCAATTTTGTGACTTATACTTCGTATATGTTTACAATTATTTTATTATAATTATCTTTTAGCAATACATATATATTAAGTTTTTATATTAAAAAAATAATTGTTAGGCCCGTGACCAAGCTTGGATTTTGATTAGTTTTTTAAAGCTCAACCTGGTCTAATGTATTTTTTTCAAAACTTGGACCGGGCTTGCGCTGCTCATTTTTAGCTAGGTTCGATTAGACTTGGCCCACGTCTGGGCTTAGTAAAAACTAACAAACTTATTGTCTTTTTATTTAAACTTGTTTTTTTAAAAGCACATAAAGTTTAATTTTTTTTTTGAAAAAGAAGCAACAAAGTCGAACTAAATTCTAAGATGCTTAAATTAATTCACTATTTTTTTTAGTATAATGCATTTTTTGTTTTTTAAGCATTCAAGATCCCGCTTTCTTACTCCATATTGAGAGGAGGTGTGAATACCAAAATTTTAACATGAATTTAGTGTTGCTCTCCATCATGTCTATTGTCAAGTGAACTTAAGTGAAATTTTAGGTGTGACTAAGGTATTGCTTAAGGGTTGAAAATGAAAATTGTAAATTTTAAAGATATCATGTTCGAATCACATCTGGAATGGGTTGAAAATTTATTTGTTCGAGTACTGTAAATTCTGAAACAAAATTTTTATTTATAAAAAGTGAAATTTCAGGCGGAGGTAATTTTAGGTGAAAATAAAATAGCAGGGGAAGACATTACGCGCCAGAAGAGGGGTATACATGTCATTTGACCCAAACATCATAGATTTAATAATCGGTGATGCATTATGTTGTCACAGGCTCTCACTCCAACTACTTTTTCTCTTACAAAAATAACTAAGAATCTCTTTAATTATTCTCTCTCCCTTTCTCATATTAATTCTTCGCTTTCTTCGATTCTTCATCTAATCTTTGCTTCTTTTTCCAGTCGGCTTAGATTATTGATTCTCCCCAAAATCATCCAATCGAGACCATTTACTGCCTGATTTTACTCTTGATCGGTGGTCTGTGCTGAAGCTTTCACACTTTGATCTTTGCAACAGGTTAGGGAGGATAATTTTTTTCGTCCTTTTAGCTTTTTCGTATGTACGAGTGTTGAATTTTGTTACAGTAGTTCTGATCCCTTTGAGACTTGTTATGCCTTTTATGCGAATTTAATTTTTTTGGTGGAAATCTCGAATTGTTGTGGTACATGTTTTCTTTCTTAATTTGGATATTTGTTTGAATTAAAATCATATGATCTTCTGTGGTTTGTAACAATCTATTTTTTTGTTTGGATTTCATTTCCGCGCTTCTATGTTAGCGGTTATTTTCCTTGGTGTTAATTCGTTTGATTGTGATTAGAATCGTAGGAAGGAAATATGACGTCTGTTCAAGGACCTGTAATTTTTCCGTCTGTTCGTGCAAAACGGGCTGGGGTTTGCGCTCCTCCTGTTAATGAGCCCTTAATGAAGATCAGGCTTGTAAGAAGTGGAGTATGGAGGTACAAGGGTTTTGGTGGTTGTAAAACTCAAGGATGTGTATTTTCTCCGAATCTAAGTGGCAGTACACGAAGGCGCAATAAAGTGCAGTGTTGTTTGAGTTCATCCTCGAATGGTAATGGGAGTACGGCTGAAAACTTCAATTTAAACGATGAAGATTATGTTAACTCTAGTGTTGTTGAAGCTGGTGAGTTTCCTTCAGTATGTAATGCTTATTAAGAAACTAATAACTTCTAACTTTTGCCTTATCTTTAATGATTTTTCTGTGTTTTAAAGAGATGATCAGTCTTTAACGACTTTTTTGTTTGTATAGTTGAGGTGAAAAGTGGGACAGATGGTTTTGTGATCAAAATGAGGGATGGGAGGCACTTGCGGTGTATCCATAACAGTCCTCATGGTGGAAACTCGCCAGATTATGCACCACATCCTGCAATTGTGTTGAAAATGGAAGATGGGACTGGTCTTCTTCTCCCAATTATTGTCTGTGCGTGCCTTGAGCATTCTCTTTTCATAATACAAGTTGACATTTTGTAGTGAAATATACATTAGATGTCATGTTTTCATTTTTTAGTTAGCAATATTACTCGAATTTTCTATGCATCTTAATTTTACATGCCATCTCTTCATTCTTGTTTCTGATGTTGTGATTGGTGTTTGCTTGCAGTGGAAATGCCGAGTGTGTTACTGATGGCAGCTGTCCGCAATGTTCACATTGTATGTCCTATATATCCCTTCTTTAATCTGTTAGGGTCTTTAGATTCTTTGCATGATCGAGCTCTTAAATTTGGGTTTTGGGAACTGTCTGGAATTGTTTATGTAGGTCCACTGACAGATATTACCCAACCTCTGTTTTTCAGGCTAGACCAACTCTGTATCAAGTAGTGCAAGATATGATTGAGAAAATGGGTTACGAAGTGAGTTTCAGTTCCTTGATTTCGTTTTCTTTCTTATGAAAATTTCCTGAGATGATTATGTTTAAGGCCGCTGAAGTAGAACATTTGAAGTCCAATAAAAGAACTGGAAGGTGGTATTATTTCCTCATTAAAATAGGAAATTAACATGCTGGTTTTTTCTATAGCAAAGATTATGATTTACATTAAATATATTAAATATTATCAGTGGAAATTCGATTTTCGCTTTCAAAGCATGAAAATTGATTGGAATATATCTATACGGTCCGCAAAGCATATTTTCAGTAAGTGATGATGAGCATTTCATGTTTGTACTGTAAAAGTTTTGTTACACAGTAGGCAGTGAAAGGTTTAGAAACTTCAAACTTTATGCATTGATGAACAATTTCTATTTTTCATGTATGTAGTGGCTTCCTGTTTAGGGAGTCATCAAAAGGAGATATGAAGAGTTACTTAGATCCTTGTTTTTAATATAAATTATGATCTTTGTCTTCGTCGATTTCAGGTCAAACTTGTTAGAGTGACTAAAAGGGTGCATGAGGCATATTTTGCTCAATTGTACCTCACTAAGGTTATTATATTATGCGTTTCCCTATTTTGTTGTATTATTGTATAACTTTTTACTGCAAGTTCAAATTGTTGGAAAACAAGTCCTCACTAGTGTTCTTGGATGTTCCATAGGTGGGTAGTCAGGCAGAATGTGTTAGCTTTGATCTTCGTCCTTCAGATGCCATAAATATTGCTGTGAGATGCAAGGTAATTTGTTCATTTACTGTCAAATTATCTCTGTTGAGCTTTTAGCCTTGGACTTGTACTACTAATTTATTTTTGTCACTAAAATTTATGATAATATTAATCCTCAAATGCTGGCAAGATTTTCTATGTCTACTTGCATTTGTTATTTATTTTGAACTTCTTCAATTTGACTAGTTGTCTAATCTGACATAGCATGATAAATTTTGATAGAGCATGTGCAAATTGGATGATCTTGCATCAACGTATTACTTAATTTTATTCCATGTAAACAATTAGAGTAAATAAACTCTAATAGAGTTTCAACGTGAAATGCAATATCACAGTTAATCTCTTTAGCAGTGAATTGAATCTACAGCTGAGCATCCCTTATTTAAATTTCTATCTAGGTTCCAATTCAGGTTAACAAATACCTGGCATACAGCGATGGAATGAGAGTAATTGAATCTGGGAAGCTAACACAGGCTCCTGCTTCAGATGGTTTATTATTCACTGAACTAGATCGGTAAGTCTTGAAGTTTTCATTCATAATCCTACAGTATGAATCATATAAAATATCTGCACAGCACATTATCTTTGTATTGAAAGAAGGTTTCATGAGTAGTGCCATGTATTATTGCAGCCCCACTGGTCAGCCTTGTCTTGATACAAAGGAGTTTGATCTTGTAAGCAATATGATGGCGGCAGTCCTTGAGGAACGTTATCAAGATGCTGGTATGGTTTGTTTTAGTTTGCCTTTATCTATCGTCTAAATAGGCATTTGCATGTATTTGAAACAAAAAAAATCAGCATTTTCTAGTATATTTTTTGCTCATTGCCAGTTCAGCATCTGTAAATTTTGTGTTGCAGCTGAATTGCGAGATAAACTCAGCCAATTCCGGGCTAAAAGGAATTTGAGGAAATATACATAGGTTCGAATTGGAAACTCTGTCGGATTCTCTTGAGTAACATATCTTTAATGAATACTACTGTACACATGGTTTGATTCGATTTTCGTATCTAACTGATGTGGTTTCTTTCTTGTTTCAGTTGCTTCACAGGAATTTGTATGCAAAAACTGCTGTTGGAAGCTGATGAGCTCATCAAGATACAGGAACAACCATCAGTGTCGCTTTCCTTTTCGGTTGCTAGAAATGTGTATGTAACTAGCTTGTGAATATATGTATATTGTATATATATAAGAAACTTTGTTTATGAACCATTGGAGCAATTAAAACTTGCTGATTTATGCGTATTATCCCGCCTCTTATGCTGATGCCTGTTAGCTTTCTACTGCATAAAGGGCTGATACTTCGTTCTGTGGCTTTGTGATTGATGTCTTCGCCCTGATATTTTCAAATGATATGAGTTGAATTTTTTATAATTCGTAATTATGTTGAACAAATTCGGAGTAAGGCTTAGTAAATGAGTTGTTAATTATCAGGCTTTGGTGCAATGGATGAATAGTGACCTTTAATACATTGGTAATAACAAGACCAAGTGTATAAATTTGAGTTAAAATAAATTAGTTTTAATTGGTTTACATTATAGAAAAATAAATTCTATTTTTGATTGAAGTTCAGTAAATTGCCAAAGCAAGTTGACGACATGAATAAGAATGGTGTAAATTCTAAATTTATACGCCTAGTTTAGTTGCCGACAGGAATAAGATTGTTGTCAATTCTAGTTTTATTACTCGTGGTCCTGAATTTTAGAAAAGAAACAGGTCAGTACATTCTGAAAGCAAAATAGATCCAATTAAGAATTGGAATCACTTTAAAATAAATTCGGCTTTGTCTTATCCTTTATATATATATGATAAGTGTTCCTTTTCTTTTCTTTTAAGTTTTATTTTAATTTCTCCAATTTCCCTTTCTTATTTTTCATTTTCTTTCTCATTAAAATATGACACGCGCTCAACAATTAAAAAGTGACATGATAGGAGATACCAATGTTTGGTATTAAAGATTTTTATTCATTTTATTCCGTTTTCATGAAGGCAAAGTTTATCTTACTCTTTGTATTAGTCAACAGCTGCCAACATAATTCTCCCTTAAATGGCTATAAAAAATAAGAGGCTAAAAAAGAATCTAATCTTTCTCCACATTTAAATCAATATGGTTGCTTATTTAATACCCAAGTGAGCCATGTATTTGAGGCATTTTCAAGAGACAGCGAATAGAAAAATTAAATTTTTACAATCATTTTATCATAATATATTGTTATTGTATTATTATTATTATTATTATTATTATTATTATTATTATTATTATTATTATTTGAAAAGGTCGTGAAAATAAGTGACTAGAATTTTTTTGTGTAAATTTTCCACATTTAAATCAATACGGTTGCTTATCAAAATGCTTCATAAATATAATGAAATAATCCAACAATAGTTATATTATTTTGGACTCAAACTAGTGTATACGGAGTTAGTATATTTTGAGAAAGATGATATAAAAATGAATTAAAACGTGTCCTCCATTTTAAAATAATTGTTATTTTAGAAATTTAAAAAAATTTCAAAAATGTATCGTTTTCAAATTTCAATGCACCTTTTAAATATTTTATCTATTTTATCTTTTATTTAATGCATATTATAAATGATAAAAAGAATAAAGTATCAGATCAACTTTCAAATTATGCACTTTGTTCGTTTTAATTAATATGATTTTGGTATTGATAAACAACCTAAAAACAATAATTACCTTGAAATGGGAGAAGGAATATCGGAGTATTATTGTAAGTAACAAATTTAACTTTCCACATATTTTATCTCTCTAATTTTTTTTATTATGCTTTTCCTTTTATTTTATTACAAATTCAACGCGTGACAAAAACTAAAAAAGGATTTGTTCCACTACAACAACATTGACGTCCATTTTAGACAAATTTAAAAGCAATGAGAAAGGAACAAAACAAAAGCATTTGAATCCAAAAAGAGCGGTTAAAGTATACCAGTAAAAAGGGCGGGACAATGGGGCCTGCTTCATCTTCTTCTTATTTTGTTTTCATAAAAAAAAAATCTCTCTATCGGATATTGCTCTCTTCCCTTCCAGCAGGAGCGGCCCACGCTCTTCAATTAGCCATATGTAGTAGTATTTGGATTTCACCTGTTCAATTTATCTTTTTTTTTCCTTGTATTTTGGAACACCTTTTGTTCTCTACTGCTAATCAATTTGATCTTCATACCTGCAATTCAACAATGTCCGGAACATTCGATCGATTCGCCATGCCTTGTAAGCGCCCCTGTAATGTCTTTTTGGATTCTTAGGGTTTTAATTAATTTGTCGGTTACTTATAAGTTCAACGATTCAGTTACCTGATATAATTGGGATTTTACGGGCTGTATTGTTATCTATATATATATATCATTGTTTTCTTATTAGTTAAGCTTTCCTGTTTTATTTTAGCAAGTTATGCGCCAAAACGATCTTTGATTTATCTGGCTTTTCTTTACCATTTTTTTGGCGATCGTAGAAATTAAATACGCAAATTATGCTGATATTAGGTTTTTAGAGTCTATTCTGAATATACAGAGTCCAATTGCAAAAGATGATATCGAGTGATTATGCAGGCTTAATTGGTAATTGGTTTTTGCTACCATGTAGGGCTGCTAATAAAGTTAAATACGTTACTTGCTTTTCTTTCTGCGTTGGATAATAGGGTTTGTTTATATTGTATGTTTTATGTTGTTTAGGCTTTGAAGGTTCTTCCCCCAATGACGAGCGAAGGGAACGGAAATTGGATTTCGATAACTCGGAGGAAGACAAGAGTACTAAAATTGGGAATCTGAAGAAGAAAGCAATGAAGGCATCAAAGAGAATTAGACGTTCTTTCCACAGAAAGAGAAGTAAAAGCAGTGGAATGGGAGTTTCTGCATCAATTGAAGATGTTCGGGATGTTGAGGAACTGGAAGCTGTTGATGCTTTCAGGCAGTCGCTCATTGGGGAAGACTTGCTTCCAGCTAAGCATGATGACTATCACATGTTATTGAGGTGCTTTTCCTTTTTCTTCTGTCCGAGCTTGCAGATGTGAATACTTGTTGTCTCTTCATCTTGCATTGTTAGGCTATTTTATTCATTTATCAGTCGAAACCTCATGTAGCCAATTATCGAGTTATCTGATTTGTACCGTACCTAATTGGGCCTAAGCTGCTCGTTGAAACCCTCAAATGTGACTGAACTCGCTTTTCTCATTTTCTAGCCTCCTTTGGCAAGTCTTTGTACATATGATTTTGCGAAATGTGACCATATGTTGATTTCGTTGTCAAAGATTCATTGAGAAACGTGGCCTTTTTCTTTGTGAATGTTTATACTGGCAGTGCGAAATCTTAACAACTTTTAGCTTCATGCATAGTGGATTGTTTCTTGTCATATTAGCTTTATGCAAGGAGGAATTTGTTTTTAAAAAATAAAAACACATATACATGTGATTTGCTATAAGCTTCAGCTTCACACTCAAGGATGGCTTCCTCTTCAGGTTCTTAAAAGCAAGGAAGTTTGACATTGAGAGGGCAAAGCAAATGTGGGCCAATATGATTCAGTGGAGAAAGGAATTTGGTGCTGACACAATTATGGAGGTAACATCGTTTATTTGCTTGAATCTAATAAAACTCTGTACCTGTTTCTTCTTCTTTGCTGTTTGTCTTATTGTGGCTAGTCCATAGTTTGGCAATAATTATAGAAATTTCCTTCAAATGCATTTTTGGATTTGCCAGGATTTTAATTTCAGCGAGTGTGATGAAGTCAGAAAGTACTACCCCCAAGGTTACCATGGTGTGGATAAGGAGGGAATGCCCATCTACATTGAAAGACTAGGGAAAGTGGAACCTAGTAAACTAATGCAGGTCACCACTACAGAAAGGTATTTGAAATATCATGTCCAGGAATTTGAAAAGATATTTACAATTAAGTTTCCAGCTTGCTCTATTGCTGCAAAGAGACACATAGATTCAAGTACAACCATTTTGGATGTGCAAGGCGTGGTATGTTCTTTTTATTATTTAGTTGATTGTTACTTCATGGTTTCCAATTCTTCTTGTGCGTATGTTCGTAGATCTTTATATCTTAATGCAAACGAATTCTGGATTTTGTCATTAGGGCTTGAAAAACTTTACAAAGACAGCTAGAGAACTCATCATGCAGCTTCAGAAGATTGATAGTGACAACTACCCTGAGGTAGGTAGCTGTGATCTGAGCTTTCTTAGAATTTCGTTTCTTGTATTGAATGTGGTAGTTTCTTTAACATGAGATTTGTAATGCCAAATTTTCCAGACTCTCTGTCGAATGTTTATAATAAACGCTGGTCCTGGTTTTAAGCTGGTCTGGAACACTGTAAAATCTTTTCTAGATTCTCAAACAGCTAGCAAGATCCATGTCAGTAATGTTTCCTAATTTCCACCAATTCATCTAATATTTCAGCCATTAAAGGTGAAAATTATAGGATTGATCGACTAATGTTAGAATTGATTTCAGGTTCTTGGCAACAAGTACCAAAACAAGTTGCTTGAAATAATAGATAAAAGGTAATCAAGATCATGACGTTAATTTCCTGTCTATTTTACTTTTCAATGTTAACCGTCCAAACTTTTGAAATATCTTTGAAATTGTCTAGTGAGTTGCCTGAATTTCTCGGGGGTAGCTGTACTTGTGCTGATGAAGGAGGTTGTATGAGATCTGATAAGGGGCCATGGAAAGATACAGACATTCTAAAGGTGTGATATAAATTTCTTTTTTGTTCTGTTTATAGCTTTTGATCTATGATTTTTATTGGTTACATGAATGACTGCCTTGATGCAGATGGTTCTCAACGGTGAAGCTATATATTCCACACAAATATTAACAATTTCAGACACTGAAGGCAGCAGGGTGAATGCTTCTGATAAACCATGCTATTCAGTGGTATTATTCAACAGACTCTTGTGCCACAATGTCAATACACAAGTACTGATAGCAAGACGTTTCTCTCTCTTAATTTTTATTGACATGATTCTTTTTCTCTCTTTCATTTCAGATAAAAACTAGTGACACATCTGCTGCAGAGTCAGGATCTGAAGTGGAAGATGTGGTTTCTCCTAAATCAACTAAGAGCTATTTGCCTCCAAGATTGACTCCTGTAACTGAAGAAGTAAGTGTCCTTTTACTGAAATTTTCATACATGTAGTTGATATAAACGTCCATATCTGCCTAATTTTGGATGTTCCCTGTTATTTTTCTTCTTCTGCTTGTATATTTTTTCTTGGAATATGTCTTACTACGTTAAATAAATAGATGTTATTGTGGGAAAATTTGTTGTCATTTGGTGTGATATTGATATAATCCTATTTGCTGTCAATGATGAGCTTTTATGTGGAGCAAGTAGAAGTAAATTAAATTGAGAATAAATAAAGTACCATTGCTGGGATAAAAACCACAAAGTGCCAATATACTGCCGAAGTGAAAAATCTCTATAAACTTGAAGTTTTTGGCAATCTGATTAGATGTTCATGCAGGCTAGGGTGTTTGGTAAGGCAAGTGTTTCTGTGTGCTTCCCAGAATTTGATGAAAATGTTCCCATGATTGACAAGACTGTGGATAGTGAATGGAATAAACAAATGTCTATTCAAGTTCAACATACTTCAAGAGGTAAAAGTTGCTGCTGAATTACTCTTTGTATGCGCTGATATATCCTTTTATAATGTGGAAAATTCTGATTGCATTCAATTAGATAGTCTTGAAAGAAAATGTACGATACGCTCTACTAGGTGCTAATAGCATGGGCTATCATTTACTGTACTGGTAGTAGTGTAATACCATTTGTCTCTCTGCATTAATTCCCTACTATCATATTGAGTTGTTTCGATGAAATTAGCTGCAGGGACCCCTTCTATGGCAAGTGAGGAAGAGCCTCCTCAAGGAATCTTTGCCCGTGTTTGGGCATTGCTTACAGCATTATTTGTAGCATTCTTAGCATTTATCCGTTCTTCAGTTGGGTTGACCAAAGAAAACTCTGCATCTAATAGTGCCCCAACTTCGGTACCAGTGGTGAAGGAAGAGTTCCTTGGCCCACCTTCTCCTACACCAGGATTAACACAGGCAGCCATTGTCTCGTCTGTGGTGAGAAGGTTAGGTGATCTTGAACAGAAGATTGACTTTTTGCAGACTAAGCCTTTTCAGATGCCTTGTGAGAAAGAGGAGTTGCTTAATGCTGCTGTTTGCCGCGTTGATGCATTAGAAGCAGAGTTGATTACTACAAAAAAGGTGATCAGTTTTCTTACTCTGTACATTGCGTGCTACTTATGTGGGGTGTAATATAACTTGTTTCTACCATTATTATGACATGTTCTTCCGAATTTTGTTTAAGCTGCCTCTCATGGATGTAAATTGCATTACTTAGGGGCCTTAAAGCATCTTAGAGAGCGACTACAGTTAGAAATGTAAATGCAAAACTTCATAGTATGTTCATGGTTGCCGACAAAAGTAGGGTCTGACTTATTGCTATGTACCAGACAGGCAAAATTATGCTGTCTATGTTTTGGTTAAACTGTTGAGTTTTGACTGGAGCTATATGTTTTAGTTGAGAAGTTCATTTGCAGTTATCGTACATAATATTTGAGGCAGTGGAAAAATGCAAGGATAAATTTCGGGATTTTGTTGGCACAGTGACCGAATTTTAGGGTTTCTGGAATAGGGAAAACGATCACCAGGATGTGTGATGTGTTGATTATGATTCTTGCTTGCAGGCTTTGCATGAAGCTTTGATAAGACAAGAAGAGCTACTTGCATATATAGACAGACAAAAAGAAGCCAGATATGAGGTCAGTTGAAATCTTATAGCGAATTCGTAAATACCAACGACTAATCCAGAAGGTCGATCTTATCAAGATTGTCTTATGTCCCTTGCAGAAGAAGAGATCATGCTGGTGAAGAAGAGTTTTCTATACAGGAGGAAAATATCGTTTTACTTAGTTTGAACAGCTCATCTCCAGTATATAAGATGTCGTTTTGTATTGAATTGGTGTTTGTGTTAGATCCCGAACAGATAATTCGGTAGCCGGGTGATATGTGTTAACTAAAATAGATTCGCAACAACAAATAGTAAAACAAGTAAAGCAATAAAGACGACACAGAGATTTTAAGTGGAAACCCTTGAAAGGGAAAAACCACTGGGCATCGATAACTCCACTAATAAATAATGGGAATACACAATACAAGCTCTCTCAAGTATACCCAAACTCGAGGTATATTTTTAGAATAGTTGGAAACACCCCAATTTTACTCGCAAGGTAAAATCACTCAACCCCCCTCACTAATTACTCTCTTGTGGTAATAAATTACTCTACAAGAGGAAACTCTCAAAATACTCTTTTGTAGGAATAATGCTCTACAAAAGGAACTGAATGCTTTCTTAATTTTC
>CATIWQ010269826.1:0-22636 GCA_949673415.1 Euphorbia schlechtendalii | reverse complement strand
ACTTTATACCCTTTTTATATTTGGTATAACATGTATTATATTTTATTTATTTTGTTGTCGTAATGGTTTTGCTCTACTTTAGTTTTGGTATAATCGACTTTATACCTTTTTATTTTGGTATAATATGTATTATACATGTTTATTTTGTTGTTATAAGTTGTATTATTTTGGTATAATATGTATTATACATGTTTATTTTGTTGTTATAAGTTGTATAATGGATTTTATACATTTTTTCTATTTCGTATAATTTGGGTAGGTTGTTCGATGGTTTTTTTTTGGTAATTTAACTTCGGTATAATAAAATTTGTGCATTTTTCTATTTAGTATAATATGTATTATACTTGTTTTTATTGATTGCATTTTTGTTATTTGGTTTACTATTTTAATGTTATTTAAATGTGCAGTGTGGTATAATATGTATTATACCAATTGTATGTTTGGTATAATATGTATTATACCTCTTTATTTTGATGTTGTAGTCCATTATGGTGTTGTTCAATAATTTTACTGCTAATTCATCTTTGTATTATACCTCTTTTTTGCTCTTATATTAGTTTTGCTGTAATTTAAATTTGCTCTTGTTGCTTATAAATACATTATACTTGTTATTTTCTTGTTGTAATTGTTCATATTATTCTTTTTTCAATCTATTAGTGATATTTATATGTGTTATGTTGTTATTTAACTTTGATATAATAAATTTTATACTTTTTTTGTATTTGATATAACGTGTATTATGCTTGTTTATTATGTTATTGTAATGTTTTTTTTGTTTATTCTGTTGTTGTAATGCTTTTTGTCAAACAAGATGTTGTTGGTGACGATAAATTTAGCTTATTTTATTTAGCTTTGATCAATTATACATTTTTTTAGTTTTGGTATAATATCATACATGTTTTTGTTGCTTATAAATTACATTATACTTGTTATTTTCTTGTTGTAATTTTTCATATTATTTTTTTCTAATCCAGTATTGATATTTATATGTTTTTTGTTGTAAATGTTCATATTCTTGTTGTAATTTAGTTTTGGTATAATAAACTTTGTACATTTTTTCTAATTGGTGTAATATGTATTATACATGTTTGTCCCCTTAATTAAGCCTACTGCCCCTCCGAACCTTTGAAAGATTCTCGCTACACCTTCAACTTGCAAAAAGTACGCTAGTTTGCTCCTGATTGGGATAAAAACCAGAAGAATGACATTGAAAAGTGAAACCAACTAGAAGTTAACATGTGACATTTAGGGGGAAAGCTGTTGCACTTTTTGTAATTTGAAGGGGTAACTGAGACCTTTTCATGGAGCAGTAGGTGATTTAGGCCATGTATACAATGCTACTTTGTTTCCTCTGTCTTTGCTCTTCAGTCTTTACTACAATGTTTTATCTTGAGTGATTGTAATACTTTTTTTGGTGGATGAATAGGGTCATCGATATTTTTTGTTCATGATAATTGGATATAAAAATCTCATTATTTATTTATGTTTTTGAAGTATTCCTTCTTCTTGATGGTTAGGTTGGTGTGCTGTCCACTTGTGGTCATACTGGCTTGTTAGATAAGGGAACTGAATATTTTTATTTAATGTATCAAGAATATGGTATAAAAGCAAAGACACAACATTTTAAGAAGTTTCGTTGTTTTCTTTCCCTTCTTTTGCATGTTTGATTTTTGATTTAAAGTTTTCGTGCAAGCTAATTTTTTGCTTTATGTGATTTTGTACAAAAAAGTGTTTGTTAGTTGTGAGTGTTATAATGTCTCAAATCCCTTATCTAACTTGTATTCTTCATTGTTTAAGGGTAACATTTCTACATCAATATTTGAAAAGGGCAAAAGAAATGGCTGCACCAAAGGAGCTTAAATTTGAAATCTTAATTTTGTTTTCTGTCGAGACTCTGTTGAGGCTGAGAAGTGTTTATCGAAGACCATTGCTTTTATTGTTGTAATGGTTTTGCTGTAATTTAGTTTTAGTATAATACACATTATACATTATTTCTATTTGGTATAATATGTATTATACCTGTTTATTTTGGTGTTGTAGATTGTATAATAGACTTTATATGTTTTTCCTGTTTGGTATAATATGTATTGTACCTTTTTGTTTGTTGTTGTAATGGTTTTGTTATAATTTTGCTTTGTTATAATAGACTTTATACCTTTTTATATTTTTCTATAATATGTATGATACCTATTTAGTTACAGATATGAATCTTGTTGGCTATTCGATATATTTTTTCGAGGTGGTATAATGTGTATTATACCAGTTTGCATTTTGGTATAATCTTCATTATACTATTTTTTTAGTGTAATTACAATCTCAACAAAATTCCTACCGACAACATTTAATAATGACTTCTTTAGCTCACCAACCATCAAATGATCATCAAACTTAGGTTCAACCTTGTATAACACATGTTTAAAACTGGTTATACCTATATGAAATTGGTATAATCAATGGAACAATTGTATAAAATTGTTTTACTGATATAAGCTTGTACGAAAATTAAGCGATACAAGTAAAAGTAAGACCTTTAAAGGTAAAACTGATATAAGTATATATAAAATTGTTATAAAATGGTATAAAGATGAATGAAGCGAGATATAACATCATAAACTCAATTGAAAGGCAAAAGTTAGAGCTTGCGATGATATAATGGAAAAGAAAATGTCGAGTCATTTTGACAAGCTAAGTCTTATTGCTCTGAACGAGTGAGAGATAGTACAAAGCAAATGCTGAGTCATTCCAAGTTCACTCTTTCTCTGATCGAAGCAAATGAAATAGTTATTTGCAGAGCACTTAATACACCAATTGTAAACTTATCTTGATCTTCAAAAGCCAAACTGAAAATGGCGCCACTAGCATGTTCTTGTGCTGCTAGACTTGAAAGCGCAAATAGTAGTTTCCACTATCATATCTCATAGGAGAGAGCAAGAATACATTCTTTTCCTAGCTTAATCGATACCATCCAACTCCATAATAAGCACACCAAATTGATGAAATCATCCCATCCATATATAAAAAGAATCAGCAAAGGAAGGTAACTGTGTAAATAAAAGTAATTCACAAGGTCCACTACACAGGTGACAAACATTAGCTCCAAAAAATTCTCAACTGAGAGACATACTAAACACAACTGTATTGCAAAAACAATTATATTTATCCACAAAATGCAAACAACAATTAGACAACTGAAAGGATAAAAGATTGATTGGAAACATCTATAAAACACAACAGTTATGCACCATAATTAATTGAATCATCAAGATTTAATACAGGTTCACCTAAAAGCAACGAGAACAAAATTTTTTGTGAAGTAAGAGAAAACTCAGTACACAAGAAGTAACAATGCTTGGTTTTTTTTCATTAGTTTTAAACAATTATTAAGATTACAATTACCTTAACAACAATGAAGTTTCAATCATATGGAAGCAACAATTAAAAAATGAACAACATGACTCTACTCAATACAAAAATGTATAATCGTTTATTGAACCATCAACTAAGGGTAATCTATAGAGGTTCACCCAAAAACAACAAAAAATGATATCCCTGATGTCTACGAGAACCCAATTCACAAGAGGCAACAACACTCTGCTTTTTTAATTGAGGATAGTTGTTATTTGGGCATGTTATTTACAATTCTAAATGCAAATCATTCCAATTGCTTAGATTCATAATCACAACCATCTTCATTTTCTACTAAAACTCTAGGAAATTTCCTATATTAAACACTCATTTAGAGCCCAAAAGCACAAATTACAAAAAGATTCGAATTGAAATTTGTCAATTCATCTAATAATTTTCTATGTTATTAAGAAAATTCAAAAAGGGGTTCTGGATATTTTTCTCAAACTAAAAAATCTATTTCCACAAAATTGAATGTGAAACCAAAAGTATATGAGGACCTTTCTAATAGTATGTGAGGACCTTTCTAATGGTTCCAGTGACTGCACTTGAAGCATTTATGTCTTCAATAAACAAGGGAAAAAATGTTGCACAAATATGAAATTACACATTCTGAAACAATTACGCACTTAGACAATTAGCAATTCATATAAGGAAATCTCAAGTTTAAGTGAATAGTTCCATCGTAGTGATTAAGGACTCAATCGGATGCAAGTTATATAATGATAATAAGAAAGGTAAACATACATGAACTAATATCAGTAAAAAGAGAAATTAGCAGAACTTGATACATCGAAACATCATATTAGGTAACATAATTGATTTAGAGTCCAGTTATATGGAAAAGCTCATATCATTAGGTATAACTGAAATCAAAATCATAATATGAAGCATCATATTAGGTTTAATCGAAATCGAATTTAGAATCAAAACTCGAATTAGGTTTAGAATCAAAACTTACTTGTTATGGCTTGAATTTTTGTTGCTGATCGAAATAACAATATAATGGTAGTAATTAAGTAATCATTGATCAGAATGTTGATTTTGACAAATCGTTGAGGAGAGAAAGACTGTTTGTAGAAATTGAATGATGAGGGAATTGAGAATCTATGGTTGAGGGTCTCTGGTTATAACAGATCACGTATGATTAAAAAATAGATCTAATTTTATGGACATTTTAAATCAGGTTCTATGATCCTAAATTATAAGAGCTTTTTCCTGCCTTTGTGAAAAAAGCTCTTTTTTAAATACGTAAAAAATAAAGATTTTTAATAATGATATAATTTTTTATCTTGTAAATTAAAATTTGTTATTTTTTAATTTAATTGACTAATAATTCACAAATGTTCCGTTATTATTATTATTGTTATTATTATATGCTATTAAGTTTTTATTTCGCAAGTGATTTATGAGTTGTACAACTTTTTTTTTTTTTTTTTTTGATGAATAATAAACATTTCATACCAATTTTATAGATTGTGGTGTTTGGATCTAAAACCTCGTACCTCTTTATTTCTTTTCTAACAGATGATGACTTCTAAACCAAACCAATGATTAGTAATTACTTGTGCAACTGATAAATTAGTCATATGAACTCGTGGGAAAGAGTGACATTTTTTTATAAATTTAATGAAACTATATTTATATTTTATTAAGTGCTTATTAATTACATATATATTAAATTAAAATAAAATGTACTCCCTTCGTCTATTAAATATTATCGTTTTAGAGGAATTTCATTCTCTCTTTTATTATCATTTTATATTTCCAAGATATTTTTTTCAAGTTTTCTATTCCTACCCCCATTAATTTGTTGAACTTCCAAGATAATTATATTCTAATCTCCAATAACAAGAGAAGATTATAGGTCAAATTGTTTTTATTGAACAAATTAATAGTTTTGAAAATTGAATAGGACATTTATGAAAGGGTAAACTAGTAAATCATCTTATTTGGTTAGTTGTTATCTTAAAAATTGTGAAATAATTAAAACGATAATATTTAGTAGACGGGGATGTATAACGTACAAAGTTACAAACGGTAAAACTGTAAGAGTGAGTATTTAGTCGAAACCCAAAGAAAAAGAAGGGAAATATCCAAAAAGCTAGAAGCTCACATGCTTCAACCCTTTATAACAGTCGTTTCTAGTGAGAGAAAGAAAATTGATATTTCTCTCTCTTCAAAACCCTTGAAGTAGCGTTCTCTGCAATCGACCTCTAAGAGATGGCCAACAGTAATCTTCCTCGACGAATCATTAAGGTTTTCCAATTGATCTCTCCTTCTCATTCGAGATCCATCTTTCAATTTCGTTTACCGCTTTAATTTGGTTTTGATTTCCGAGATAATGAATGAATCAGTAATCTTGAATTCGCTTTTTTTATTTCTTCTATACTCATGAAGAACCCGCCTGCTTACGCTGTTTGGAATAATCGTATTTACATGTAAATCTAGGCACTAAATGAGTCTCTGCACTCAGTCCTCTTTTGTACTTGAAATTTTGTTTTGTTTGTTTCTATAGGGTTTTGATTTTGTGATTTGTTCTATTTTATTCTGTTTAACACTTTTTTTGTGGATGTGATCTAACAGGAAACTCAACGTCTTCTCAGCGAACCTGGTAAGCTGTTGACTCTTTCCTGTTTTTCATTTTGATTGATATTTTGCATTTATTTTGGTTAACGTACTCACAATTGGATTTGAACTAATTTCAAGTGTAATATTAACTGATAATGCAATTAATCTTGAGGGTTTTGGTTAATTTCATAAATTTTGGATGCAGCTCCAGGAATAAGTGCGTCACCGTCAGAGGATAATATGAGATATTTTAATGTCATGATTCTTGGCCCAACACAGTCTCCATATGAAGGTAACTTCTCCTCCAACCTTGGTATGTAAGATAAGAAAAGGGTGTGGGTTTGCTTTCTTTTGCTTATGTAAATGACTTGTAAAAGTTGATTTTCTTGTGTTTATGGAATTTTGCTTTGATTCCTCAATAGCTGTAATCTCCGGTGGTACTGTTTTTCCGATTTTCTTCAATCAAATTTGCTGAACATTGATCTTATTAAGTTTTACTATGTGATTATGAGTGTAGTAGTCAAAGGCATGACTAGGCTCTCGGGCGAGCCCTTGCGCCTTTAGGGGTTTTAGGCCAAATTTTGCACCTATAGCGCCCCAAGGTGCGCCTAGGCGGCTAAATAGCCCAAGGCGCAGCCTTGCGCCTTGACTACTATGATTAGGAGTACTATGTTTTGTCAAGCTATCTGAGATAAGTGCAACCTGCAAGTATTTTAATTAATGCTTGAACTCCCAGTGCTAAAATATTTATGTTCATGATTTCATGGTTGGGAAAATGGAATAGTTAGTAATTGTAACCTTGAGGGTGCAGGATGCTTTTTATGATTTATAAGATACGTGTTATCAATATTTACAATTCATATTATTTGTGATCATGAATGTAATTTGTTCTATGTTGCAATGTTATATAGGAGGTGTTTTCAAGCTGGAATTGTTTCTTCCTGAAGAATATCCAATGGCTGCACCAAAGGTGTGTTATTTCTTGGCACTTCCATAATTGGTTTTGGTAAAAAAATGATTCACATGCAGTTAAGGATTTTCACCTGAGATAAATTTCAAATTACACATCCAGTGATACTTATCCTAGTACTGAAATTTGAAGCCTGGGTTGGTATCTTTGTGAAAGGAATTCTTAATACTATATATTGAGAGGTTAATCATTCAAATCAAATTGTTTTCTGGTTTTTGTGAAAGAACAAACTTTAATGTGTTAACAGCTTGAAAAGGAGTACTGTTTTTCTTATCTAACTGTGTATTAGGTTAGTTGGGTGCCATTTTAGAAGCCTGCAAATAGGCTTGTGTATGCCCTAACAAACAATTTTTTGAGCACTTGGATATTAATATATTATTGCTCATATGTTAGATTTGAAATCTTGAGAGTTGAGAAACGTAATATACTCATAGAAAGTAGTTATGGGTGAAGGATATGATTGGAGTTCTATCGTGGTTACCTCGCTTTTCTTTATGGCTCGATAACTGTAAAATTGAGTACCGTAGCAATACCAACATAAGTTATCCAACCATGTTGCAAACAAATATCTGCATGAATTACTGTCCGTTGGCCAGTTTTTTGCAAAATTTGAAAATTATATTTAGTTTTTGTTGTATCATTTTCTCTTGCAGGTTCGATTCTTGACCAAAATTTACCATCCAAACATTGACAAGGTCAGTCTGCTGTCTCTGCTATGGTCCATCTTTTCTTGCGTTTCCTTTACTTTTATTTCAAGTCTCTAATTTATAAATGTTCTCATGCAGCTTGGAAGGATATGCCTTGATATTCTGAAAGACAAATGGAGTCCGGCTCTTCAGATTCGAACAGTACTTTTGAGGTATATGAGATATAATAACTCACTTGTTTTCAAATAATTCGATCTTAAAATTATGGATGGAAAGCAACCGGACCCCAAGTTCAGACATTGAATTACTGGATAAATAACAATTTATTATATATTTCTGCCGCCCGTCTTTCGACTGCTGTGCAGAGTAAAATTGAACATAAGTAGTTTCCTATATCTGAAACAAAGCCTTGTGTTTAGTGGGATATTTTGGAGTCTTAAATATTGTGATTGTAAACATTGTTTTATTTTTGATAGCATCCAAGCGTTGCTCAGTGCCCCGAACCCTGATGATCCACTCTCCGAGAATATAGCAAAGCACTGGAAATCAAATGAAGCCGAGGCTGTTGAAACAGGTGATTATTTTTGTTTAATGGCATCGAGTTTTGCTCAGTTTTACTCTTACACGTAGCATAATATGGTTGTTGTGCATTGATAATTGCAGCCAAGGAATGGACCCGTTTATATGCAAGTGGTGCATGAAGAAGGTGTGCTTCCAACAGAGTTCATGTTATATAATCCTAGCTAACTGTTAAATTGAATGGAAAATTGAAGAATTTAATTATTATTTAAGCATCTTCTTTGAAGTTGAATGAATGACTACATAACATGCAGTTTTCTTGTACTTGGCTTTTCAAATTTTTGCTTGACCTTTCAGCATTTTGATTAGGCCAAATGCTCTCAACTTGGCCCAAGACGTCGGATGCCTTCTCGAATTTACAAATGGTCTAGTTACCCTACTTAACTTTAGAAAAACGAACCACTTAACCTCTTTAACTGAGCTGGCCTCCTATGTGTCAATTGTTGAATAATGAGGCGCGATGTTTCATTTTTCAAGAAAAAAGTCATCTCTCTCTCTCATCATGTCTTCTGTTTACATTTCTTTTCACTTTTCTATTTCTTCTCTTATTCATCTCCTCCTTCAAATTCATTGATATTTTGTGTAATTTCAAATATAATGACTTCCGAAATGCTCATTATAGTTGAAATCTCGTTTCATTAAAATCATTGCAACGTGAAGAGTGTTATGGGTTTTAGGTTGTGATTTTAATGGGGTTTTCAACTTTGATGACTTTTCACGGCTTTTGGTGCTGGCGGCGACTCTGAGAACGCATCCATAATCCCCTTAATTTCAGATGTCTTCCTCATTTGATTCAGGTAAGTGATTGAATGAACGAGTCCTAAATTCCTGAATTGAATGGGTTTATGATATGCAATCTCTAAATCACTAAATAGAAAAATTGATTTTGTATTCCACTATATGGGTTTGTAATTTTTCATTGTAAGTTAATGAACAATTCCTAAATCCCTAAATTGAATGGGTTCATGATATGCAATCTCTAAATCCCTAAATTGATAAACTAATTTTGAATTCCAGTTTTGAATTATTCATTATTGAAGTTGAGTTATTATTCAATGATGATCATTACAGCTAACAATTTCAGTGGCATTCATCGGAGATGTCGCCGGCGATGGTTGATTAAGACAGAGATGACCGATACAAGGGAGAAAACGTGAGGGTGAAAGTGATGAGTGTTACGCATAAAGTATTGCAAGGAAAAAGAAATGAAACTGGTAATTACGATCCAAAATCGATTTATGCGTAATAATCCAAAGAAAATTTTCATCATCTCTTGCATTCATTTATATGTTCAGTTGAAACAAAATTTCAATTGGAATTGGAGATAAATTTTGTGAGCAATCCAAATAGATTATGAGTCGCAATCATCCTCATGTGCAATGTGAATTAGTTTTGGTATTAGATTAAACTTTGCTTTAATTATTATTTTCTTCCATGGAAGGAGGGGAACAAGAAAGGATAGAGAAGAATAAAAAAAGAAATGACACGTGTCAAAGCGTTGAACGTTTGAATTTTCAAAAGGGATCACATGGGTAAGTGAACTTTACTCTCTTGAATGTGACTGGTGTTTTTGGAATGAGGGGATTAAATGGATTACTTCTATCAACTTGAAGGAGGTAACTGAACATTTTACAAGTTTAGGGTAGTATCCGACATTTTGAACCAAATTGAGGGGTGTATTGATGCATTTGAACTTTTAATTATTTGATACATGATGACCTAATCAATTTTAATTCAAGATGTGTCCATCAACGACCGAAAGGACGTTTAATAACAGTACCTGTCATTTAGAGCATATGTATATTTTTTATGACCCTGAATAGATTTGTCAAAGCTATGTGGTCTGTTGATTTATCGTTTGGTTTAGTATCATATAGGCAACAACTGAATATGTTAAACACCTAAGTATTCAATTTCAATTTGTGACTCAAATTATATATTGGTTTAATGCTATACTCCCTAATCTTATTCAAAATTAGCTCTTGTCACCTTGAACCTTCAAATGCATCAAATATCCCTTTGAACTTATTTAAAATGCATCAATTTACATTCTCAATGTCACGTGTCAGTTTCTAATTAGAGCAAAATATCATATTAATGACATTTTTGAAAATTCAAATCAACCGTAATCTGACACGTGGTAATGAGGGGTAAAGTGACGTCTTTTAAATAAGTATAATGAATTATCTGTCATATTTTAGAATTCAGGATGCTAAAAACTCATTTTGAATGACCGTAAGATGCATTAATTAAGCCTTTTATATTTTGCAAATAATTCTTAGAATTCTTTCCATTACCTTCGCTTTTCATCTTATTGAATTGTCAAAAATAATAACTGTTTCGTGTTACACTGTAAATTCTTAGAATCCTTTCCATTAGTTATGCCTTCTGAGTTCTGAGTAAAAGAAAAAACAGTATCAGGTCTCGATTAATGGTGTATTGAGTTCTTGAATTTATATAAAAATTACGTATTATGTGAAACCTTATATATGAAGGTAAAAAGATTTAGCAATATTGAGTAAATAGGTGTTGTTTTAACACTAATTAAACCTCCGCTTAACTTGTGTCCTGATCTCAAGATATCTTCAAGTTTTAACAATACAGGACATATAGTACTTATATTAAACGTGCATTATCATTAAAGTACAGAAATTTCCCTTAGTAGGTGCCACGCCAATTTTTCGTTTTATGAAATTTAAGAAAATGTATTTTGTGGTTTCACTTATTTGCAAAACAAGATTTGAGGAATTTATTTTTGCAAAAAGAGACTTGTGGTTTGAAAAAATTTGCAAATAAAGGAATCTTAATAATAAATTATGTCATGAAAATGGGCAATCTTGTTCCTTTTTATCTGAATTTTTGCGGGACAGTTCATAAAATTATAATACACATCATTGATAAATTTGTAATTTTTTGAATAGTTTAGATATTTTTTAATTAAATTATGATAATAAACTTTAAAAAATCATAAAAAATAAAAAATATTTCCGAAAATTACTCAAATAATGAAGTATAATTTTTGAATAATAAGCTTTAACTATTAGAATGTTGAATTGTTTCGTATATTAAATGTAAAAATCATAGTTCTCCTTTTGCAATTATTTTTGAAACTACAAACCTCTTTTTACAAAAAATAAATTCTCAGATCCCATTTTGTAAATGAGTGATACCACATTGTACATTTTAAAGTTTGCCCTAATTTTTTCTCATTGAATGGTTGCATCTCATGCCATGTAGCATTCCTCTCCTTTTGCATAGCTCATTAATTATCCTCTAATTTTTGAACACACATCATGGTTTTCAGACCCGGACTTGTTGCCGAACCGGAGAAGGGAGTGGATCATGAATTTAAAGTTCAACCGGATTCAATTAGTGGTCAAACCAGATTTTCTTAAATGTGTATAATAATAATTTTTTAATAATTTGATATTAAACATGTAATATAAGTTAACTTACACCAACAAGTAATAACATTTTATGTTAATAATTTATAATTTAAAAATCTTACTTTAAATAAAAGTAAAACACAAATGATTAATAATATGATTTGTTGAGAATGAATCACTAATTTTGAAACAAATTGAATTTAATTTGGACTAAACTATAATTTATAAATTAAATAAGAAAATTTACAAATTTGATTTATAGTATATAAAGATATACATTTACATAATTATTTTATATAATTATAATATCAAACACAATATATGAAGAAAAAACTTATAATCATTTATTATAATTTTGTATGCAAATAATTCAATGTTAATTTGATTTAAATAATATTAAATTATAAATATGATTTAACTATTCAAAATTATAAAATTGTAGTTAAAGAATTATTTTAAAATGTAATATAAATAAATTGATTAACATAATAATTAAATGAAGAAATTATATATATTTTTAGATATTTTTAAAAGTAAAAGTTTAGTTTGATTTAAAACAATTTAATACTGTTGGTCTGAAATAGCTTAAATAAAATCGAGGGGGGTGAATGCAGTTACTTGGTTCCTTTTAGAGTTTATAAAATTCTTTTCCAAGTTTAATTTTTAGATACTTGCTGAGAAAGTATGTGCTAAGTGTAAGTCTAAAAACTATAAATTACTTAGCTTCGCTAACTTAGTTTATCTTCAATCTATGCTGAGTACTTTACCCCAGTTTGGATTGGTTTTTCAAGCTTAAGTTATAAAACAAAGAGAATGATGAATGAGCAAGACACTATAAAGACAAATGTCATAGGTAAGAACTTCAACACTTGAGATTTTATCCTGGTTCAACCTCGAGCCTACCTCTAGTCCCCGGATTCCTTTCCAAGCTTTAATTCACTAGTGTTTCTTTCATTCCTTAGGTAGAGAAGCCTTTACAACGGGTAGAAGTTATTACAGAAAGTACCTTCCTTTCTAACTACCTCTCAAATAAAGTTTAAGTACCCTTCCTAAACTGTCACTCAGATTTGAATAATTCAACTTATAAAAATTGTTGAATCCTTTTACAATGTTAAATCTAAGATTGATTCTTTATATTACAAACTGATTTAACAAATGAACGTTTGCTTAGAATGCTAGATTTGGAATTTCTGAATGTTGTGAATATTTTAATAGTATTTCAGCTCTTAAGAAATTCGAGGTGATTCACCAAGTTTGAACGTCTGCTTCAGTCTTTTATTTATACTTGGAAGATTCAAAAGTAGCCGTTGCAAAATTCTCATCCTAACTTAATCTTCAATTTCTCTTCTCTTCATAGCTTTTGTATTAGTCCGTTTGTAACAAATTACAGGAAGTTTAGAGACAGAGATTTCGAACATTGAAGCATGAGATTAAACCTTTAATCTTGATGAGTTAAAAACTCGTTTCCTTCAAGCAATTCTGTTATGATAGAGAGGCGCGTGAGATGCAATGTGGAGACTTGTGATTTGTTTGATTGCTGACATTGCAGAGGAGCGCTGAGACACTAGAAAACAGTGCATGTCAGAAGATGCCTTTTGCCTTGGACTTTAGCAAGGAATCTCTAACATTCCATTCTAACACATTTTCATTGTGAGGACCACTTGAATATCCTTTTCAATTTCAGTGCCTTTTTACCTAAAAAAGCAATAATAGAATATTCCGTCTCTCATAGATAGAGTTAAACATACGTGTGTCATGTAAATTTCCTAAGTGTCAAAATAACTCAGCTGCGTTGAGTCTATATTGTACAAACTATGTAATACTCAGCTTAATCATCTTTTATTACTCTAAGCTATAACTTAATTAAAAACTTAGTAAACTGAGTTGTTTTTCCTTAAACAAACTCAAGTATAATTTGTTTAATTTAGAGTCTACTTAGTACTTGATTAATTTCACTATCCTAGACAGTTTATTATTTCCAAAACATTTTAAGTACAGTAAAGTCCTATTAACTTGGGTTCAACAATCTCCCCCATTTTGGAATAGATAACAAACCAGGTAGTAGAGGAAATTAATTAAATAAATAGTTTGTAGATATAAGAATACCTGATAAGTGATGTAAGACTCCCCCAATGCTGAGTGAACTCCTTAGTTAGTATGTACTCCCCTGAACTGAGTGGATTCTCTTAGGTTAGCTTAACTCCCCCATAATTAGAGGAATTTTCTTTGAAATATGGAATTTTGTCTTACTCAGCTTTTCTTTGAAGTTGGTCTTTTGGTTTATTTATGCAACATTTTAAGTAAAAATAACATAGCAAATACACTAAGTTATGAAGCTCTTAACTTTTGATAGAAATAAACTTGAAATTTCCATTAATAACAAAAACTTAGGCAGTATACAAATTGTGTTCTACACTAAATGATTATATTGGAGTGCGATTACATGTTTGAATCTATTCTAAAGTTATCCATGAAACTGAGAAGAAGATGGTCCTCCACCTTTCGGATAACTGCTTTGATGGTGTTGTTGATGTTGACGAGGTTGACGACGTTGAGGATTTTATGAAAGTGAAGCTCTATATTGTTGTCCAGTCCTAGTTGCATCTTCAACTACTCTCTTCCCCTTTGTTATCTGTGACTTGACAATCTGTTCAAGGCAAACATTGAAAGAGTTGAGAGCAGACTGAAAGTCCTCTTGCTTACCTATGATGTTTGGAGAAATTTCCTTCTCAAGCTATTCCTTTCCTTTCTACATAAGGTTATCTTAATCATTAAGCTCAATGAGAAGCAAATGGTGACACCGGGTGAGATGAGCGATTAGATTCCCTTGATAGGCAAACAATTGAAAGCACTATAGGAGATCTCTGAAATATGATGCAAAAAGTGTGATCTTCAGCTTCGCTTCCATTTCAATGATTTGAGGGTAAAAATCATGCATGTTCTTTACTGTGAACTCAATATCCCTTGAGTCATACATCCTGGTGGTGACCAATTGATCCACATTCTTTTGCATATCATGAAGATGATCCTTAAGGGCAATCAATTTCTTGTGCACTGAGAGACCATTTTCCGGGTTTAGAGACTTAGTTGGCTCAGGAAAGAGTTTTCACATTGCTTCTACGAGGGATTTCTACGCTTTCCCAACTACATCATCAATATTTTCATTAATGACCTTGTAGGCTGAGTCAAGCTTTTCTCCAAGAGCATCTAGGTTTAGCACAAGTTTTTCTATTTTCTTTGCAGCCTTGTCAACTATCCTGATGACTCTATCAACTTCTTATCATAAATGACCATAAGCTTGGACATATTCTCCATCAATTTGCACATGATCCTTATTAACTTCGACTTGCTTGGATAGCTCGCTTATCTTATTATCCGTGCTCCTCTTTATTTTGGCTTGTTCTTCACCAAACTTGTGAAACTGTGTAGCTTGAGTTGTTAGAGTGGCACTCAAACTGCTTAGCTGCTCTACAGTAACCTCTATACTACCCTTCATCTTTCCTGCTATTACATTGGCAATAACAGTAGACATGGGGATAGAAGAGACAGCTACATTGAGCTGAGTTGTAGAATCTGAAAGTTCGGTTAGAATCAGTGCCATCTTATCCACCAAGCTCTTAGCACTTTCCTTCGCAAGATGGTTTCAGATTGAGTACATGCTTCCTTGAATCTTCTCGAATTCTTCAAAGTAGACGATTCAGAGGGAATACTCGAATGAGCATCAAACTTTGGAAGCTCTGCCTTGGATCTTATGGACAAGCACATCAATTCATGAGTTTGGAAGCTTTGCCTTGGATCTTGTGGACAAGCCCGTCAATTCTTGAGTCAGTAGCACATGACATATTTCTCCATCCAACTCAACACCAGTTTTGAGAGTTGGAAATTTCTTCCTTGCTAACTCCCTTATCTAAGCCAAGATGGCTGAATCATCCAAGTCCTCTTAGACTAGCATTCTGCTTTAGGGGGTTACTTCACTGGTTATAAAATTTACCTCAGCAACATCCTCACTTTCTTTTCCTTGCTGAGCAAAGTTCTTAGATTTAAAAACTTCTCCAATCAAAGGGATTGAAGGGGAAGAGGTTGGTATTGAAGAAAAGGTAGGTGTAGAAGTACTTTGTACAGTTTGAGAAGAAGTGGGGGTTAGTTTAGATTTATAGGAGAAGGGATGAGAGCTGTTTGAGTGGTTGGAGAAGATGAAGAAGGGATGGTCTTTTCTTGAGAATGGGATGGAGAAGAAGGAGTGTATATAGGGGAATTTACAGTAGAAGGTATTTGAGAAGAAGAATTTACATTTGAAGAAGGTATTTGGGAATTTATAGAAGATGAAATTTCAAAATTTACAAGAAAAGTTGGTGAAGGATTTACAAAAGAAATTGGGGTAGGATTTTTGAGTACCTAGGGTTGGCTGATTGACCTCAGGATGGGTTAACCTCAGATAACTCAGCCTAAAATGGAAGAGTCTCAATTTGAGTGTGGATTGGGCTTGGGATGTTTGAACCAGGAAGAGCTGATTCTTCTTGATTAATGACTTCCACATCATCCACATCCTCATCATTTCTCATTATTTGAACATTCTTATTTGAGTGAATAGTGGCATATCTTTTACACTAAGTGCCTCTAGCCTTGGAGATAACTTCCTCCACATGAGCAGCAACGCTAAGATTGATGGTTTCGGGGTTCTCTTTTCTTTTCTTTGAATTACCCTGACTTGCATCATCCTTAGCTTCCTCAAGCTTGCGCCTCTTTTGGCTAACCTTTCTCCTTGCTCTCTAGTATCCTCCTCTTCCTAAGCCTTTTATTTTGCCTCAACTTCCCTTTGAGTGCGAGTCTTTAAATTCATTTTATTCCTTTGCCTGGCTTGAGGTTGGGTAGGCGTATTCCCTACCCTTGCTTTTGCTGGGATTTGTGAAACCTTTTGAGCAACAGCTTTGGTTTTGGAGAGGTGGGAGTAGAGGTTGAAGAAATTTGCTCCCATTGAGTATAAAGGGGAACATCATCTGCTGTTCCCTCACTAGAGTCTTCAAATTCTACCACGAAGGCATCTTCATCTTCCTTCAGCACACTTTTGGGAATCACAATTGGTTCCACGTTCACTTTCTTCTACTTAAGCTCTTGAACCTTGGTATAACGAGTGCGGATTTACTTGTTCTTGAGCTTGCTGAAGTGGCTCATATCCAAATTCATCTTTAGTGGGACTACCTTCTCACATGGTCCATCTACAAAGGATGAGATATCCATCCTCATGGCCTTCATTAAGGCAGTTATCAGATAACTATAATGGTAGACAGTAGTAACTTTGGTCAAGTGATGAAGAATCATCACCGACCAATTAAGTTTCTTACCTTCTACCGTATGGCAGACCACACCTCTCGAAGTACATGAACTTGTTGAGTGATCATGTCTTGGGTAGAATCATCTTCACAAGTATCTCATGGAAAGCTCTTACCTCCTAACTCATCCCTGAAGCAGCGATTTCTCCAGATCCATAATCTACAGGGAGTTCCCAATCCTCTAAGACAGCAACGAGCTCTTCATCTCCAGTCCTTCTCAAACTTGTGCCCTTTATGCTAGTTAATTAAGACAGTAAGTGAACATGCAAACTTGTAACTTAAAATTAACCCTAAAGGATCTCTTAAGCATACCATGATCATAGGTTTATAAAATTTAATAGAAGAAACCTAGCATCTAAGTTGAGAGCATTACCAGTTGATGCGCGCCTTTCCTTTGGTGTGGTGCTCCCTTAGAGAAATTGGACACCACTCTATTAGCACTAGCCTCTAAAATATAACAACCTCTATGATTGATCCATACGGATCCCGACCGACCAAAACCTCCCGTAGAGGAAGAACTTGTTGGTAGACATCAGCTGCTAGACCACTCGAAGACTAACCTGAAAATATAACTTAGAAGGCTCTCTTAAAATATAAATGAGCCTTCAAAAGAATTCTTGCGATAGTGGAGATTCTCATGGAGGATCTCACAAAAAGCTCACAAAGAAAGATGTCAAATACTAGGATAGCTACAACTATTACATGAGCTAACACTTAATCTGAGCTCAATAAACTAGATGGTACTTAACCTGATGGAAGGAGTGTATTGTATTGGTTACTATTATAGAACCGGATTAAGTCACAAGCATGTGACGTTCTAAGTATTGGGGGATCATATGCCTTTGTTAGAAAGCCCATTTGATCATCTAGAGTTATCGAGTTCTATTTCGGTCTGGAACACTAAGCCTAAAGGTTCCCGGATGGGAAGACAGGTTTAGGCTAACCTCTAGCGACTCTATACTTCAAGATCATATGAGGTTACACACTTTGGTTCTTTACTAGATTAAGTAAAGAACTTATAGACTGTGTCTATACCGAGAATAAAAGAGAAAAAGATCAAACTCAATTGGAGGAATTTTTATCCGACCAAAATGTCAGAAAGAAAGGGGAAAAAGTGAACCAGAAGTGCTGCAAGTGGATCTTGCGAGAAATCTTGCAAGAGTCCACGAGGCAAGCCCGCGCGAGCTCTAGAAGCACTGCTTAGCAACACTTGTGGGAAAGCCCGCAAGTAAACCTCGCAAGCGGAGGCCCACAGGGCTTGCCGTAAGTGGGTTTGCGAGAAATCTCGCAAGCCCGGGTTGCTACAGGCTTGTAATATTTCTCGCAAAGCCCGCAGCATGGAAGGCTAGCCCATGCGAGGGGCTTGCCTTGTGAGGCAAGCTACTTCGCGAGAAACTCACGAAGAAGCCCGCTCGGGACTGGTGCAAGCATCGGTTTAGGGGAGTTTTTTGCTCCCCCTTTTGTATATAAATAGCCTTCTTCCCCCCTCTTTTAAAGTACTTCAGCTCAACCTTCCTTCTGAGTTTTGACATCTTTTCTTCGTGAGCTTTTTGCGATATTCTCCATGAGTTTCTCCGACATCACAAGAATTCTTTTAAAGGCTCATTCATATTCTGAAGAGAGCATTCTAAGTTATATTTTTAGGTTGGTTTTTGAGTGGTCTAGCAACTGTTGTCTACCAACGAGTTCTTCCTCAACGGGAGGTTTTGGTTGGTGAAGATCCGTGTGGATCAATCATAGATGCCAGAGGCTAGTGCTAACAGAGTGCTATCCATTTGTTCTAAGGGAGTGCCACTCCAAAGGGAAGGCACACATCAACTGGTAATGCTTTAAACTTAGATGCTATGTTTCTTTTAATAAGTTTTATAAACCCTATGAGCCTCTATGGAACTTTTCAACTTAGATTATATTAATCATAGTGTGCTTAGGAGTTCTTTTAGGGTTAATTTTAAGTTTTGAAATTCAGCCTTGCAAGTTTGCTTGTTCAATTACTGTCTTAATTAACCAGGATTTGGTTCTCTGACGAGACTGTGGTTCCTTTTCCTAAGCACTATCGCAATAGACCGCTATTTGATTTACAATACTAAACATCGTATTGAGATCACTAATAAATCCTTTAAGCTAGACAACTTGCTTAGCTACTTTAAAAGTAGCTATATACTTAGATTTAGTGGTTGAATCGACAGTCGTATCCTGTTTGAAAATTTTCCAAACAACTGCACCTCCATTTAACATAAACACATAACCTGAATGAGACTTGTAATCATCCCTATCAGACTGAAAACTCATGTCAGTATATCCCTTCATTAAGAGATCACCTTCTCCATAAACCAAAAACATATCCTTGGTTCTACGTAAGTACTTGAGGATAGTTTTAAGGGTCATCTAGTGTTTCTCACTTAAATTAGATTGAAATTTGCTCGTAACGCTCAATGCATGTGAGACGTCAGGCTGAGTGCATACCATAGCATACATGATGGATCCTATCGCTGAAGCATAGTCTCTCCTCTTGCGTTCTCGGACACTTAAATTTTGAAAGGTTAATTTTGTGAGATTTTGGGATAACCCTTTCATGACTGCTCAAGATTAAATCTAGCCAAAACCTTGTCAATGTATGTACTTTGAGAAAGACCTAGAAACCTTTTAGATCTATCACGGTAGGTCTTTCTACCTAGTATAAAAGCTACTTCTCTAAGGTCTTTCATGGAGAACTTCTTTGACAACCATGACTATTATGAGCATAGGATTTTGATCCTCACTCGCAAGTTCGATGATGAAGATGTAATTTATTTTTCTTTGCTAGTTTTTCACTTTGACAGGGTCTCGAAGGTCCTCGAGAGAAGCATTCCTTGTTTAATATGAACCCTACATAGACCCCTTGATGCTGGGCCAATTTGATTCAGCCCAATCCAGGCTTAATGCCCATATGGACATGCCAATGTCGGTGTTGGGATTGGTAATGTCAGTGTCAGTGTTAACATAGTGACACCGACATTGCCAGGTCAACAGTGATAAGGCCCAGATTAGGCCAAACTAAGGCCCAAAAGCCAATACCAATATCGATGTGACCAATGTTGGTGTCAGCATTGTAATGTCGACACTGATATCTCTGAGTTAGCAACAGTAAAATTGCAGAATTTTGGGAATGATTAAGCCCTTAGTCTTCTAGGGCCCTTGTACCCTTCGTTGACCTTCCCTGTAGCCTAAGCATTGTAGGGTGGCTGGAGATTGACCTCTTTCCTTGGATTAGGGGGTGAAAAGTGAAAAGGACATGGTAAATCATGATGAGCTTTTATTTGGATTGAAGGGAGCTCTCCTACAAAAGGGGAGCTGATATTCAGACAAAAGGCAGCTGGACTCGTACACAAGAAGCAGGAAAGAGAGATCCTTTGGTTTTTGAGAGAAAAATTTTTATTTCATAAGTTTTTGGGTTGGCTATTGGGGTGTATTCTTAAGGTTAAGTAATATTTTCTTTAAAGGAGAGAAATAAGTTCATAGGAAGGGTATGAACTTGGGATTCATCTAAGTAATCTTGAGGTTTAGATTCACAAAAATTGAGTGGGATTGAAGAGAACAATGTCTCTAGCTCATATTCATGCTCAAGCTTCTTTTCACTACCTTTGCTAAGTTTTATCTCAATAAAATTTAGTGTAGGAGGCACCGATATAGTCCTAAACTACACTTAAGTCATTACACTTTAAGTTTGTGGAGCAACACTTGCTCCATTCTTAATTTTCTCAAGCTAAACAACCACATCACACAAACTAAAGAAATTAGGAGGGCTTCCCGGAGGAACTTTGTGGATCTTGAAGAGAGGGATTCTCAACTACGGGGTGAGCCTTTGAGTTCCTAGAGTTGTGTTTCATGCTTATTTGATGAGTTGATGTTGTTTTGAAAAGTGGTTAAATTCTTGCATTTCTTTACTTACATTCTGGAAAAATAAGCCAATATTGACATTGATGTTGAGATTTCGGTGAATGTGTTGCAATGCTGACACCAACATTGTAATGCTGACGTCGATGTTAACCCTTTTTTCCAAAATGTAATATTATCCATTATAGACCGAGTAGGGGTTAATTAACTGAAAACAAATTGTTCACATGTATATATTGGGAGCAATAGAATAATTACATGATAGATTAATTTTTTGGATATATTCTGTTAAAAATTAATATTTACACAACGATTTCCTCCTCACTGAGATAAAATCGTTCCCGTTCTTGAATTTTCTCGGAATATGCATAAGGGATTAATGACTATGTTTCCGTGCCTAGAATCACTTATGACGTCCACATATTTGTGCATAATGAAGTTAAATTAGGTAACCCCCACGAAGGGAACGCCCCATTCCCGGATATCCGACCTGACAAAATTCTCATGCGGCATTTTCACTAATAAAACGAGTAACATATTTCGAATAAAAATGAATCATTTTTCACAATGAGAATCATGAGCCTTGTTTGTCATTTTTATTTAATTTAACCACACGGGTCTTTTAAATTCTTAAATCAAACATACTTGATACAATGGTACATGTTTGTGCAGTGAAAATATTTTGTGCTGACCTTTGCAGATGCAGGTAGAATATGTTAGATGAATGTTAGCACTTAATTTCCTTCGGGTATCGCATTTTAATAAAAATTATGTATTTGTTAGATCGTTTGTTGATAAGTGTATAATCACACTTATTATCATGACATTTTCAATCATAAAACGATGGTTTTGTTTCATTTTATACTTCATATAAAAGATTTCACGTGGTATGTAGTTGTTTTTGATGCAAATGCAGAAACCAGGTGAATCTTGGGAGTAAAATGATCAAAGATGGAATTCTATGGAAAAAGAGTGAAAAAGGTGTAAAAAGATGCGTGGAATACGAGGATTTGGCTTAAGATCGAAGCTGTCAAAGATTGGTAAAGTTGCAAAGAAGAAACATGAGGAAAAAGACATGTCACGATCATGACAATCATTCACGGTCACGACTTGTTACTCTTCATAAGTAGAAAGTTACAAATCATTATTCACGATTGTGACATGTGATTCACGCTCGTGACTAGTGATAGTTATTGGTTATCTCTTTTCAACTACCAACAGCCAGATAATAACGATCAACCGCCAACAACTACCATCAACTACCAACCGAAATGACACCTTTTGGAAGTCAACCAATCATGAAAAAGTGCTTTTCCATTGTGGATGAGGATGAATCTTTGCATCCAATCATATTAAAGTGATGCAACCCTTCGCTAATGGACATGACTCTTCGTTTGGATAGACGCAACCCTTCGCACTTTATAAATAAGGTTCAAATCAAACCAATTTTGTGGCATGGTGTGGTTTATGTATAGCATTGAATGATAGTATGCGTGCATAGATAGAGAGTGAAAATATCTAGATTTCACTACGTTCAAAGTCTTAGCGAGAAAAATGTACAAGTGATTCGATTCCTATTTTGATCAATATATTTTCTACACAAATTCGAGCTTTTGTTGTATGAGTGTAATTGCAAAGAACTTATCAATAAAAGTTTTCATTCTTCAACATTCTTTTATTCAAAATTCACAAAGAATAGGAACCTAGTAGAGGTTTTGTACGAGTAGAGACCGAATTCAAAATAGATGCAAGAAATGCGGGAATTGATGACTCCCATTAAAGAGTGGATACGGTTTGATCAACTTTAGCTTTCACTTGCATACCTTACAACTTTACTTTATTTTCTGCTTATACTTTCTATTTCAAAATTTATGA
>CATIWQ010269808.1:0-20297 GCA_949673415.1 Euphorbia schlechtendalii | reverse complement strand
CATTATAATCACAGATCCAATGACTATACACAATCTTGTTAACCCTGAAATCACTCTTAAAGTTAACTCGAAAGCATATAACTTGATTAATATAAATGACGCAAAACGAAATACTCGTTATGACAGATAGACATATCATAAACTTTGAAATAAAAAATATAAGTAGAAAACAAAGCAAGGTTGAAAGGTTTTCAAGTGAAACCTAAAGTTGATCAAACCGTATCCACTCTTTAGTGGGAGTCGTCAATTCCCTCAATTCCCGCGTCTACTTTGAATTCAGTCTCTACTCGTACAAAACCTCTGCTAGGATGCTATTCTTTGTGAATATCGAACAAATGAATGTTGAAGAATAGAAACTTTTGTTGATAAATGCTTTGCAATTACACTCATACAACAATCGCTCGAATTTGTGGAGAAATCTAGTGATCGAAATAAGAATAAAATCACTTATACATTTTTCTCACTAACACTTTGCACTAGCGATATCTATACAATTTTCACTCTCTAATGTGTATCACGTATATTACCTAAGCTTTCTTTTTTCACCATCTTTCGAATTTGGTTGATTTGAACTATATTTATAGAGTACGAAGGGATGCGTTTATCCAAACGAATAGTCGTGTCCATTGGCGAAGGGTTGCATCACTTCGATGTGATTGGATGTAAAGATTCATCTTTATCATCAATGGATAGGCACCTTTTCATGCCTTCTCTGTCCCCAAGAGGTGTCTTTTTTTTTTATAGTTGGTGGCGGTTGATGGCGGTTGATCGTTTCTATCCGGTGGTTGGAAGTTGAAAATAGTTATCCAAAACGGTCACAAGTCGGTGAGTATGACTTACATGTCATGATCGTGAATATTGGTTAGCAACTTTCTGCTTGTGAAGAATGACAGGTCACGACCACGAATGGGTGTCACAATCATGATATGTGCTTTTCTTCATGATTTTCCTTTGCAACTTTTTCGATCTTTGACAGCTTCGATCCTAAGCCAGTTCCTTGTGTTCCACACATCTTTTTGCACCCTTTTCTTTCTTTTTACATAGAATTCCATCTTTAATCATTTCACTCATAAGATTCACCTAGTTTCTGCACTTGCATAAAAAACAACTACATACCACGTGAAATCTTTTATATGAAGTATAAAATGACTCTAAACCATATAATTTTATGATTGAAAATATCATGATAATAAGTGTAATTATACACTTATCAATCGACAAGTACTATTGCATTGCACTATCTCGAGTTGTATAGCCTCCTCCCAACTAGTTTACAACGAGCTTTGAATCGTTGCAAATTTTGGCTCGGTCAAGCTTGATGACCTTTGTTTTAGGCATTAAATGAAAGCCTCGTACTCAGCCGCATTGTTTATCACCGGGGAATGATAATCGTGCGGCTTTGTTGGTTATGATCCCTCTTAGGCCAACCATATGAATTCCAATAATGCCCTGTCCCTGAGCTGAACTTCCATCTATTTATATCCTCCAAACTTCAATCTTTGCCTGCTATTCTATCCGGGGCTGTGCTACCTGAACATAGTCAGCTAACACTTGACCCTTTAACGCCTTCCTCGGTTTAAACCTCACATCAAATTCAGCCAACTTTAAGGCCCACTCTACCAAACCTCCTGAAGTTTCTAGCTTTTGAGGGATTCTTTTCAATCCAAGGCCAGTCCTCACAATGATAGTGTGGCTTTGGAAGTAGTAGCACAGTTTTTGGGAAGTAGAAATGACTGCAAAGGTCGCTTTCTCCAACCTCGGGTATCTTAACTCATCGTCTTTTAACACCTTCGAATAATGGTATATTGGATATTTCTTGGTTCGTTCTTCCCTTATCAACACCATTCCAAGTGCTTCTTCAGATGCACTTATAAACAAGTATAAAGGCTCTCCGGTTTTTAGCTTACTTAACAATGGGGGCAATGATAAGAACTTCTTCATTTCTTCAAACACCTCTCAACACTCCTCGATCCAATTAAAGTTCTTTTCTCCTTTAATGGCTTCATAGAAGGGAAGGCAATAGTTTGCCAGCATGATATAAAACGGCCTAACGCATTGATCCTCCCATTAAGCTTTTATACATAATTCATGATTTTTGGTGGCGCGAGGTCTATGATTGCTTTGATCTTATCTAGATTTGCTTCAATTCCTCTCATTGAGACTAGTAAATCAAGGAATTTCCCCGCTAAGATACTGAAGACGCACTTCTCGGGGTTCAATTTCAAGTTGTATTCATTAAGGGTCTGCAATACTTTAGCTACATCGATGGGTGCTGGGTGACGGTCTTACTCTTGATGACAATGTCATCTACATATAATTCAACTATGCTATCGATGTGTCCCTCAAACATCTTATTGGCAAGCCTCTGGTACGTGGCACCTGCATTTTTTAACTAGAAAGGTATGACATTATAATGGTACGTCCCCTCATCTGTGATGAACGTGGTCTTCTTTATATCTCCCCTTACCATTGGTATTTGATTGTACCCTACCTTAGCGTCTAACATAGACAGGCTTTCGTGACTGACCGTTGAGTCAACTAATGGGTCAATGCTCGGCAATGGATAACAATCATTCTGGCTTACCTTATTAAGGTCTATGAAATCTACACACGTTCTGAAGGACCCATTAGGTTTCTTTACTAAAATGACATTGGCTAACCATGTCAAGTATCTGATCGTCCTTATATGGCTGATGCTAAGTAATCATGTAATCTCTTTCTCTATTACTTTTTGCTTTTCTGAGCCATGGTTGCGTCATTTTTTCTTAACGGATTTCACTTCAGGGTTTATGTCAAGTTTATATTGTATCATCGATCGATCAACCCCATTTATGTCTGCCTCATCCCGTGCAAAAGACTTCACATTTTCTTGTAATAATTGAGCGAGTTTAGCTCTCACCACGGGTTATAACTCTACCCCAACCTGTAGTTGTCTCCCATGATCGATCGTTAACATCTCTAAGCAGCCATGAGGCTCAGCGCGTGGGGTTTCCTACTCCTTTTTTGACTCCTTTGGTATAGTCGACTTGATGGATGCCATGTAACCCCAAGCCATGACCATTCCCTGGGTAGTAGGAATCTATAAGGCTAGATGTTGTAATCCTAGTACTGCTTCTGAATCGCAGATCATCGATCGACCCGGCATAACATTATATGCGAACTGTATATCCACCACTAAAAATTCAGCACTTGACTTCCAAATTGGATTATCATCCTCGATCATAACTGGGAGTGTTAAGGAACCTACAATCGGTATTTGTTATCCTCCTAATCCAATGACGGGGTGTCTTTTTTACCCTAGATTGTATATCTCTGTCCTAAGTGCATCATAAGTTTCCTTCGCCAGGATGTTAACCGAACTACCTGTATCGACCAAGACCCTCTTCACCAAAAATTTATTAATATCCATTTCGATTACGAGCACGCTAGAGTAGGGTGCTGGCCTTGGGAGATGGTCAAAGCTAAAATAAACTCCTACATCCCTATAAGTGTTGTCATGTTCTTTCATCGCTCTTTTTCCCTTTACGACCCTCCAACTATAACAATTATAACCCCCCAACGAGGTGGTGCTTCATGAGTTTTCTCATCTCTCGGTAGTCTTGGTCAGTCATCATTGGGACAATCCTCTCATTGGGGATTCTCTTGAAAATGGTCTAATTTTCCCTCCGTGGCTCGCTTATTTATCTCAATTGCTAAATCTCTACAATCTTCTGTATCATGACCTCCAAACTTATGAAAATCATAATAAGTCCCCGTTTGCCTGGTGAAGCCTCGGTTGGGGTTGATTCTTACTCTCAATCCAATATAAAACTTCACTCCTTGGTGCTCTCAATGGTATAAGATCCCTCAGCCCATCATGTTGTTTGACCTCAGTCTTGTTGTTTGGAAATCTTATTCTATGCACAGTAGTAGAGAGGGCTATAATTTGATTGTCCGTTAGGGTTCATTGCCTTTGAATGACATCATAAAAAATCCAACTTCTTGCCCTGCTCATCATGCCTGCCAACAATGTCGCTCTTTTGGTGATCAAGTCCTTCTTTAGATCTGAGTTTCTGATGTTTTGACCAAGGATGTCCACTACCACATCCATGTTGCATCCTTTAATATTCATCAACATCTTGTAGAAACGGTCGATGTAATCTCCTAAAGGCTCTTGTTTGCCTTGCTTGATGAGTTGTAATTCCTGGATTGACCGTGTCTATGGAATAAAGGTCATAAAAAAGAGGTAGAACTCTATTGCCAGTTGGTTGAAATTCGTTATATGATCTCGATTTTAAGGATTCAAACCAGTTTAACCACTATCTTAATAATGTGGATGGGAATAATTTGCACATCATAGAATCTGTTACCTCGGTAGTGAAAAGTGATTGACAAAAAACCTTTATATGGTGAGTCGGATCCACTTCTCTATTGTATTTTGACAATACCGGGTAATGAAACTTCTTCGAGAATGGTTCTTGCGTCACCTTTGTGGAGAAAAGGGAATCCACAGCCTCTACCTCGGGTGTTACAAGATCGATTCCAACATCCACAAACATCCCCCGGACCCATTTCAAGCTGACTAGGGCCTCTTCCTTGGCCTCGGCTATTTGTCGAACATTTTCCTCGGTCCTATCAGTCGTATTCCTCGAGCAAGATCTATCTAATGTGTCCTTTAGGATTCTGGTAGAGTGGACCGACATTTATGGTGAGATCTGTCGGTGCATCCTCGGCATTCTTTCTTCCCTCGATCTCTCATGGACTTCTAATCTCCTTTGATCGGAATGTGACCTCCTCTGCAAATGAGAACTACCGTGATTTCTTGGTGATGGTTCTCTTTGTAACCACTTTCGCCTTTGAGAGTTGACGGGGCTCTGGGATCGCTCCCTTTGCCTCTCCACTCGCTCAATGGGGGTCACATTTTGAACCAAAGGTTGTGGTGTGATCTGCTCCGTCGGTACATTTTTCTCGATTGAGATTAGCTTTGATGTGATCTTGAATAAGAAGATATAGACTGAAACAACCTCAAGACCTAGAAGTCACTCTTGCCTAGCTAAAATTTGTGCCATTTGGGTGTTCATGTGATTGACCGATCCTTGGACCACTCCTATTGTATATAAGTTTTGTTTTGTCAAGTTGGCCAAAAACTTTGTTTCCGCTAATGTACCATCTTGTTGCAAGAGCTCAAATTGTCGATCTATGTCTTCTGAGATGGGCCTGAATTAGATCTCATTGCCACAAGTATCCTTTGGAACTGGAATCAGCCTAGTCTGATGAGGAGTTGATCCTGAACCGATTAGATTTTGTCGAGGGGTGGATCCGGAGGGTGGCATACTCGAATTAAGGTTCGGTTTGGGTGTTCTTTCTTGTTGGATTTCGACAATATTCTTTCCGTTCTGGTTGTTCATCTTCGTCTAAAAGAAGAAATTTGGAAATATCCAAATTCGCACTTGGATCGATCTACGCTCACCGCACCAAATGATGTCGAAATATCTATACATTTGTCTTCCATCACTCCTAATGCACCATGGGAAACCTATAAAATAGTAATAGCATCAAATGGCTGGGCCGAGATTTCCGGTGTAGCCACTCCAATGCTTAAGTTAGAATCTATTAGTGGGGGAAAGCTCAAAGAGAATGTATTTGAGAAGGGTATTTGCCTAGTACCTGGATATGTGTGACCAAGTCTTTCTTTTAGAGTGTTGGCTATGATTGGTGTAGTAATGGCTGTGATGATCCACTAGCAGTTGGTAACCGTAATTCCTGAGATCTCTCCCCCATTATAACTGTTTGACTTATTCTTAATATATCCATTTGTAACTACCCGTTTTACAGTTTTACATGACTCATAATGAGCTCTCTGTGTGGGCCTTTTGTTGGGCCTCAAATTGGCTATGTCATATACATTACTGTGAACTTCCCATTTTATGCATTAGTTAAGAGCTATGTTACTCGGACCTTTAATTTTCTTCGGCACACCGGTGTCCGGTACGGACAGTACGGATACCGGTGCCGGATACGTGTCCGGTACGCTTGAATTGAGATGGGTATGGCAAACTTAGAACTTGTCAATGGTGGACTGAAACTAGGATGAAAACAAACAGCTTAATGGAGAAGATAATGAGAAAGTTATTCAGTAGGGGTAGGGTTACTTTTTAGCCTTTTATGTTAGGATTTTTTACAATAAAAAAAGAAAAAAACTCAATAGCTTCATCAAAAGTTACAGCTGGAAATACAAAGTAAAATTAAATAGAAATTTGGGTAACACAAACACTTTAATCAACGGTTTTCTCTTTTATTTTCTGACTCCTACTCTTTCTCTCCCTCATGTAATCCATATATCTACTGGTTTATGCAAGTTTTTTTTTTTTTTGTATTTCATCTATTCTTTTCTCCTTTGTAACCAACTATCTTTCAAGTTTCATTTCACATCCAACCAAAAATAATGATACGTCATTTGATCCTTCAATCATATTAATGATGAGTCTTTATTTAAGCATATGTGTTGTTGTTATTTTAGTTTGTTTTTGGTTTTTTTGTTTTTGCAAGACAATATGCTATGATTTTGAATTTAATTAACTATTTACAAGTTTTATTATTGGAAATTTTACTTTTATTTTTTTATTTTTCAGTACCCCCGTACCCGTGTCCAATTCTAGGACGAGGTATCTATATCTTACAATTTTAAAATATCATACCGGACACTCGGATCCACACACATATCCGATACCCGTACCCGTGTCCAGGTAATATAGGTTAAGATTCAGTAAATTTGGCAGAGTGGATGTTACGTAAAATATGGAACAAGTCAATAACACAATGAATACCATCGATCTTTACACCCTAAATGGGCAGTCAAGTTATTTCATAAAACTCAAAACGGTGACTTTACCAAATGCTGCATATCCACATCATTGAGGAACCATCAAAAACCTTTTAGTGAAAATTGGAAATGAAATGTCATATAATTAGACCACAATGATGTTTGGAATAAAATATTTAAGTCAGAGGGTTGATACTGGGGATAGATATGAAATAGTTGAAGAGGACCACTAGTGATAGAGACAGCTCTCAAATTGACTAAAAGAAAGTAGGAAATAAATGGAGTGGTATAGATCACGAATAAAGCGGTAATAATTGATATGATATGATGTCACTTTGTATTGGTAATTAAAAGGAAGCTAGGATAAGATGCTTGTGATTAATGCTTGTGATTATTGGGTATTGCACTATATATTAGTAATTATTTAGTTATATGAAAATGTAACACCTAATAGGATGGGGTTTAAGTTGGGTGTCATTTCGGAATGGAAATGGAACTTTGACCAATAAAGTATTTCTTTGGATTTTGTAGGTGGAATGAAAGTGATTCTGCCAGGGAGAAATATTAGCAGATTTGAAAAGTTAAAATTAACTAAAAAATGTTTAATGCACTTTTGATAAATTAAAGGAATTAGTAATAACAAGTTTAAGGAATAATAGACGGAATAATACAAATTGAGACGGTGAAATGATATATCAGGTCTTTAAAAATACAATTTTAATGTCAATAATTACTTTATACTAGAAGTTAACTAATATGGCTCATGGAAAGACAATTTAGGACTTCCCACACCTAAAAAATTATCATGCTCAATACCGAGTTACTTTGGTATTAACAGTCGTCTTTTCCTTTTACTACACTTATTTTTTGTATATAAAAATTACTGATAAATATAAAAGTGCATAATATGCAGTTTCAGTAAAACTTGTAAAACTACACCTCCCAATTGGAGAGAAACCATTACCACAACAAATTATAATTGTCTATGCAATAAATATAGTTTTTACATTCATAATTGGATAACTATAATGGATATATCTTCTAAAAACAAAAAAAAAAAAGTGAATGCATATTAGATTTTCTGTTTGGATGGGAGTATAAAGTAGACAAGAATGTATGGAGTAATAGAAAATATTAATAATAAAATAAAAATCTAATATGCTGAACTAAAACTGTAAAGGATAATAGATTTGGATAAAGAAAAAAGATGGGTTGGATGGCGCAATTGCAAGTATGAGTATGTGAGCATATGTTACGTATATGCTCAATCTCTATCACCAATAATACATTCCAACTTTCAAAAAATAACAAGATTTTTCGCTTTATTTTATTATATGTTAAAAAATTAGGTACCATATATATGGTTCCTTTTCACCTTTTTTTCACCAGTTTTTTTTCGATAATTTTTCTTCACCAATTTAAAACTACCAAAAACGAAAAAAATAATTAAATCTTATTATTCAAACAACACTTATTTATCTTTACATTTTTAAAGTAAACATTTAAATTTGTTAGCGTTTATGCTTTGTGATGGAAAACGTAAATCGGAAACGAATTCGGTAAATACCTTTTTCGTTGCCCAAGATCGAAGAACGCCGCTTGAATATCGAATTGGATTCATCTCACAGTTTGTCGAAGTATGGATGTGTATCCACAACTTCTGCAGTGACAAAGATCGATAACGATCGATTTGCGATGCTTTCATCGCGAGATGAAAAACCCGGGAAAGAGAATTGGTTGGAAAGTGAGAAATAATGAATAATTTATATGAATAGCACTGTTCATAGTTATTTTTTTTTACCACTGTACGCATGAATGCTGTGCATAAAAAAAATTCTCATTCTTAACACACCTTTTCCAATATACACATCTGTGTATATATATAATATGAAAATGGATTAATTACAATTAAATCCTTAAACTTTTGATTATTTTTAATTAATTCCTTAAAGATCTATAACTTTTCAAATTAGTCCAAACAACTAAATTGGATCGGATCCTTTGACCCAATTGACCCGTTCGCGGGCGGACCGGGTATTTCAAACATCTCTCACTTGCACTTGACGGGTCACATTCCGTACAAGGTTATCAAATCTTTTGTATGTTGTGAAGTCGTGCGACTGGAATACTATCAGGAATGCTTTGTCTTGCACGTGCTAGGGTCTACCAAGACTATCCTGAGTGCTACTTAACCAAATAGATTAACATATAGTATTCAGAAAATATCTTGTACCCGTTAGGGTCTGACAAGACTATTTTGATTGGTACTCAATCATATAAGTTAATATATATTATATAATATAATATCACATTGATATATATCACATATGCTTTACGGTAGACTGGTCTACAATCACCCACTTCCATATCTTTTAAGATTTCAAAAGCTTTAATCTTTTATTCACTATCTTATCACAAATATAAGATAGGCATGTCAGTGAACCAACAGAACTCTGATGAATGTTAATTGGTGAAATCTTCCTTTTAAGTTGTCAATTTTGTACTGAAATAGTTTGGTCCATCAACCAATCTCTCCCAGATCGAATCACATCATAATCTCTTGGTGATTGATCGAATATCCCTTACTAGTCCTTACTTCGCAAGATAATAGTATTGAGGGTAAGGTCCAATAACAATTAATGGATTGAATCTCACATTAAAGAATTTGAGATTCTTGTACATCGTACAAACTTCTCATCTCATGGTCGCTAAGCACATATTATCTCGAGAACTTATTTCTCTCCCACTTTGATAATGTGCCATTGTGTCTTTTCCTTTCTACCCTTATAAAGGAGCACATGCCTTATCATATCAACCAACACCATATAAAGGTTTTAGTTACAATGCAACCTAGCATTTAACATTGTTCAACTAAATGAACTACCTTTAGCTTTTAAGATAGAACATGACCAATTGTCATGTGAGTTATACAGTTCTTACCCGATTCCTTTTTAGATTCGACACATAATGTTTTATACAATGCAATTTTCTCATTACTCAACAAGTCGATTCACGATTTTGAACAGGTTCCCAAACTACATAATATGTTCAAATCAATCTCATCCTAACCTGTATCCTCGTGATAACACTAGGGTAAACACCCATGTGAGTGGGCTACTTCTCTATCTGACATGCTATGAACGAAAAAATAATATGTACATAACATACACTCACACATACATTGCTCATTGAATAAAACTCATTTATACTAACACAATATCGTTCACGATTTGAAGGGTATAATAAATGACGTAAACGAATAAATATAATCTACGCATATTTACCTCTTTGATATATTTCACATATACATCTTTCACAGACACACTTTGTGAACAAATCTACAAGCATGTAATGAGTAGATAAATACCTCATTTTGACATCTCCTTGTGTTACTTAGTCTATATCTAATAAATACTTGATATCGATATATTTATTGTTACTACGATATTTCGGGTTTATCGCAGTTTGACTATCTCTATAAATAGTCAACATTATAGCATAACCAATGGTCATACACAAGTATCTTAAGAAGACTCAATAGTTTCTTTTGTCAAACAAAACCTTTGATCATTATTGGAAAAAACTCAATTTCAACCTTAACCATAGTTAATATGCACCTATGTATTCTATAAGGTTTATTTCCTTAGTTCAATACATTATAGCATAACCAATGGTCATACACAAGTATCTTACAATTTTCTTAACGGTCTTCCAATGCTCTATTACGGAAATAAACTAATATATTACTTCAATGCACACAACACGAGTTATATTAGGTCTGAAGTATAACATAGCATATGTAATTCCAATATATGGAACATTTTCCATATCTTCCCCCTTGACATGAGTCTCAAGACAAATACTTACACTAAGAATCATATTCTTAATCATCGGAATACTTATGGGTATAATCTTTCTCAAACTCTTTTTGCACAAGATTCCAAAGACAAAGATGTTAATTATCTTATCCATCCATTTAGAAATTGATCTTAGGACCTATGCAGACTTTCCCATGACTTACATCATGAAGTTACTCGACACCCACTCTTTCACTAGTATGATATATATATAATGGTTCTCATTTACCATTCGAAATACTATATCCTTAAAACCTCATCAGATTAAAAATTGACTTATTCAATTCAAGAAACCTCGTGATTACAAATCTTTGGGGAAAAGTCTCTTAATTTTGCCATATAGATCTCTCATGACAATTCTCCACTGAGAATAGAGGTCCACACACCTACTTGATGTAATTTTAAGGAAGATAATACTACTAAAGTTGAAATTATTCATATAGATGTAATTATCGCAATTGAAAAGAATATATTCTTATTGGTTTGAATATATGCATCACTTAACTATATGCCTGATGCTTTTACTTTACATTGGAAATCCACTTATTTTCAATATCTTTTATGTCCTTCATGTAAGTTAACTTAATTCTTCTTCCATCACGCACAACTATTAATCTCCCTTAGAGTTGGAACAATTTCCCATTTTATTACTTAAGCTCCAAATTCTCATAAATATGTCTCTTATATTTATTATAGCTCGAAATTCTTCCTTTTGAGCTCATTTTGTGCTCCCACTTAAAGCAAAAATATATAATGATATAAGCTCACACTTGAGTTAAAAAATATTGACTCCCACTTGGACCAATAATATTGGCTCCCACTTAGACCAATAACAATTTGGGTTCTCAATTCCCCTATGGAACAAGATTCCTAATTAATGTGATCATTATGAGCCAATACATTTGAATTACTCCACTTGAAGATATATCCAAAACATTAAGTTCAAGAGTCTTAATAAAAAGGACATGTTTTTGCCTAATACACCTAATATATAGAACTCATTTCTAAGAAATTGATATTTCATGATTCAAAATTTTACAAATACAAATCTATCTGCATTCTCCCCCATAAAAACATATCCTTTTGATATGTTTGAGTATCTTAAAAGAAACTCCATCTACCTCTTGGACCCAATTTTCCAAAATTCTTTAAGGCAGTGTGGGAGTTAGTGATACAACCCTAATGTCATAACCATGATAAATTTGTAATACTTCCAGTCCATATCGCATATGGGTTGGAAGAGATAGACTTTGAAGGTACTTAGTTTAGTACATATACTTAATCATTGGAAGAAGAATCAACTTTCTCCTTTCATGAATTCAATATTTATATATATTTTAGGGATGAACAACGGATGTTTAATCCCTTCATCACATAAAACTATAAGCTTAATTGAAAAGTACTTTGTACCACTTCATCCAATTAATTTATTAGTGGATTCATAAATCTTCTGATAGCTAAGAGCTTTAGATTTATGGGTAGTCTAATATATGATATCATAACAAGTATGGACGCCATTTAATGTAATGAACAATTAGGCTTATGCCTTACCTTCATATCTATTGAATCACATATATCAGAATAAATATGTTGTAAATGATTTTAGTTCTAGTTCATTTTGAAATGGAGAATAAGTTTGATTTCCTCTAAATGGAACTCATCACATGGTGTGATTTAATCTTTATAAATTACCCATCACATTAATCCTAGATGACGTATTCTTCGTAACTTATGTGACACAATCGTCTATGTGATATACTAACATTTTTTTCTTAAAGAAAAGTTAGTCTGTGGTAAACAAACATTATCCACTTGATAAATTATAATGCACATTCATTATATTAAAACCATTTATCTAAGAACTAGACTTATAAATCTACAATTTAAGAATGAAGAAACTTAATCATCGAAAAAATTCAAAGATGAACCTATTGTTCATTAAACCATATCACAATTTAAATGTTGACAAATAATATGAGAATACAACACATCAAGTAGTTATTGAGTTTGCGCTCATTATAAATAAAGTCTTCATGTGTCAATCTATAAAACTTCAACTCATTTTGATGTCGATATAAATTTCAATGTTTCTCATATAGGTTATCGAAAGTACACAAAGATATTGTGGTCCATTCTCATGTCACATGTTGCACTTGAATCAATAATCCACAGAGGATAAGATTCCATCAACAACATTGAGCATAGAAGTACAATATAATTCACTTTACAATATATTACTTAACCAATTTGGGCTTTATGCTTTATTGCACGATAACCCTATAGTGATAATTTAGCATATCACCTTTGTTATTTTACTATTTATTTCCTTTGGACCTATTAAATTTATTTTCAAATGGTTTAGTCCCATTTGCATTGTTCTTCTTCTCTTTTAGATATTCTAATGCAAGTAAGCATCTGTTGTCTTAAGAACTATCTCCTTAAGATTTTCCTTATGCCAATTGCATTTAGGAAGAATCTTGAATATCGAAAGAACAATTTCTACAATTTCCAAGAAACTTGTAACTACATTAAACGAACTAATTGTATAAGAATGAGTTAAGTGCTTCACATATACTCCCACTCAAAGTGAAGAACTGATCACTAGTTAGAACCTCTTTCAATTTAGTGATCATAACATGTCTCTCTTACGTGAATTGAAGTAATTAAATCACCTATAGCATTAAGCAAAATGATACAGGTCATTGAACTCTTCCTCCCCCATGAAAGAAACAACCTCTTATCATGCTTGAGTTGGTTTGTAGCAATCTCTTTAAACTCATACACAACATTGTTCAAAGTATAAGAGGACTCTTTATTCCTCCAGCAGAAACTCAAACTTCAACCTCTAGATAACCTAATAACTAGCGTTAAGAATCTAAGTCTACTACCAATAAATTGTAGTAGAAGCCAATACTGATATTCTTTAATTAGTTATAGTGAGACTAAACACGTATACAAGGATTTAAGTCAATCATTATGTGTGTTAATTACTATTGACTTGAATACAAACTTTCCAAGAAAAGGTAAGCATGAACCCCAGTATCGAAAAAGCTACAAATACCCCCATCATCAACTAGGTGAAAATACATGCATTTAATTCAGTTTGATTCATTGTACAATAATAATTATATGAGTTTTTATTGTTTGTTATAGTTTCTTTAACTGTAAGGTATATCATTAAATGCACTTTGACCTGTTATCTTTAATTAGTTCACTTAACTAATGACATTTAACGATAAGTATTAGATAACTTTATTATGCATAATTATTGAAACTAATTTGGGATTCAATAAGGCATATTAATCCTAAAAGTTTTATTAAGGATTTAAATATTTTATATATTTTATGTCTTTAAACAAGTATAAAGTATAAAAAAATTAACAATATGTTGAACCCAAGATAATAGTATCTCACGGTACTTAAAACATTTTGGAAATAATAAACTAACTAGGATAGTGAAATTAATTGAGTACTAAGTGTACTCTTAATTAATGAAGTTTACTCGAGTTTGTTTAAGGAAAAACAACTCAGTTTACTAAGTAATTAATTAAGTTAAGTCTTAGAGTAAGAAAAGTTATGTTGAGCTAAGTATTACATAGTTTATAAGATATCTACTCAGTTGTGTTGAGTTAGCTTTTTCATATAAAAGCAATATTCCTTGACACTTAGAGAAATATTTGAAACTTATATTTAACACTTGTGCTACTAACAGTTACTGTGAGAAACGAAATATACTTTGATGCTTTTCAGGAGACAAAGCGTTGAAATTAAAGAAGATATTCCAGTGGTCCTCATAAGACAAAAGGTGTTAGTACAGAATGTTGGAGATTCCTCACTAAAGTCCAAGATAAAAGGAATCATTTGACATGCACCGTTTCTCAGTGTCTCCGAGCAACTCTCCAACTTCAGCACATCAACGAATGACAGAATTTCATGTTGCATCTCGCACGCCTCTCTATCAGAATAGATTTCTTGAAGATAAATGAGTTTTCGTCAATGGATTAATATCGAACTTCAATGTTCGAAATCTCTATCTCTATACGTCCTAGAATTTGTCTCCAATGGGAAAATTCGAAAGATTTGAAGAGAAGAGATATTGAAGAGTAGTCAAGAAGAGAAGTTTGCAACGACTAATTCCAAGACCTTCAACTATAAATAGAAGACTGGAGCAGACGTTCAAACTTATTGAATCACCTCGAATATCTTCTAAGAGCTGAAACTCTGTTCAGTTACTCCCAACTTCAAGAAATTCCAAATCAAGCAATCAACAAACATTATTGTCTAAATCTATTTATAATAGAGAGATAATTAGGGGTGTGCATTCGGTCAAAACCGAACCGAACCAAATCGAACTGAATCCACCGAACACCAAATAAGGAAAATATTGTTAACCGAACCAAACCAAATAAGAATCAAAACCGACTTAACCAAATCGAAATAAATTATTCTGTTTGGTTAAAAACTGAACCAAATTGAAATTTTCAATTAATTAACAAAAATTGCAAATTCTAACACTTAAAATACAAAATGCACATCTAATATGAGTATAACAATGGATTAAATGGCTTAGTAGAGACACATAAAGGAATAAGAGTGCATTTTCGACAAGAGGAATAAGGGTGTGATAATAAAATAAAATTTTATTATGTGTTTATATATATTTCGATTCGGTTATTATGGTTTTTTCAATACAAAAGCTAAACCGAATCGAATAACTGAAATATTAACATTTTACAAACTGAACCAAACTGAATTTTTAAAATAACTGAACCAAATTAATAATTCAGTTTGGTTCGGTTCAGTAATTGAGTTATCGAACCATTTGCACACCCCTAGAGAGAATAGCACTTAAGATTTAACTTTGTGATGGATTTAGCATTCTATAAGTTGAATTCCTCTATTTGCAACTTCTTTTAGAAATCTGAGTGACTGTTTGGAAAGGGCACCCAAAATGTGATTTTAGAGGTAGTTAGAAAGAACGATACTTTCTATAATTGATTCTACCTGCTATAAAGGTTTCTCCGCCTAAGGAATGAATGAAATCACTAGTGGATTAAAGCTCGGAAAGTAATCCAGGGACTAGAGGTAAGCTAGGAGCCTAACCAGGATAAAATCTCAGGTGTTGAAGTTCTAACCTTACTCGTTCCTTAATCGCATTCCTCATTCATCATTCTATCTCTATTATTCATCGTTTTGCTTGAAAAACCAATCCTTGCTGAGTAGAGTACTCAGCAAGCGATTAAAGATAAACTGTGCCAGCAAAGTTGAGCAGTTTATAAGTTTTTAGACCCAGCTCAGCACGAAGCACTCAGCACGCGTATCTAAAAACTAAACTTTGTAAACATTTTTATAAAATCCAAAAATTAACCAAGAACAGCATTCAACCCCCCCCCTCTGCTTTTTAGTTAAGCTATTTAGGACCAACAAGTGGTATCAGAGCAATGCTCAATTTATAAATTAATCATCTTTGGGTTAAAGATCCATAAATGGCTTACAAAAGCTATAGTTCCAGCTCAGGACAGACAGTGCTCTTGAAGGAGGGAATGTCTATAACCAGGCCACCATTATTCAATGGTAATCATTACACGTTTTGAAAAAATTTCATGAAAAACTTTATTCAAGCTCAAAGCATGTAAGCATGGCTCGCTATCAAGCTTGGCTCGTGAATTCCTACTATAGTTAGGAATGGGCAACGTGTTCCAGTCGATCCATAGGATTACGATGACACTAACTTGAGGCTTCTCAAAGAGAATGCCGTAGCGATCAATTACTTACACTGTGCGCTAGATTTTACTGAATTTAACAGGGTCTTAGGCTTCGAGACAGCACAAGAAATCTAGAAGAAGTTGGAGATTACCTATGAGGGGATTGACAAGGTCAAGGAGTCCAAGATCAACCTCATGCTGAGAGAGTATGAGATATTCCAAATGGGTGCCAGCGAAGGTATTCAGGCCATGAATACCAGGTTCGAATTAAAGAGGCTTAGCAAGGAATTCACCAAAGAAGAGCTAGTGAAGAAGATTCTCTGCATTCTTACCTTAGAGTGAGATGCCAAGAAGAGCGCAATCGAGGAGGCTCATGATCTTAAGACCTACAATTATGATGAGCTGATAGGCACCTTGCTGACTTAGGAGATGAGCATGAGGAAATATACCGATAACTCCAAAAGGAGTAAAAGCAAGGAGAGAGAGGGTAAAGCCATTATCATGAAAGCTAATTCCTCTGATGAATTCACAAGCTATGATTCTGATGAGAAAATGGCCCTTTTGACTAGGCGTTTCAAACGCTTCATGAAGAAGGATGTGAAGTTCAACAAGAAGAAGTTTCTCGCTAAAATCAAGTCAACTCAACACCGGTGAGGAGCTGAGGAAGGACCCAAGAAGGAACACAGCAAAGATATCAAATGCTTTGGCTATGGAGAAAAAGGACATATCTAGTCGAGCTGTCCAAAGACCAAGAAGGACATATACAAGAAGAGGTTTGCGAAGAAGAATAAGGCACTTGCTGCCACTTGGAGCCATTCAGAAGAATCTTCATCAACCGATGAAGAAGCAACTAATTCCACCAACCCCTGCTTGATGGACATTTAGAATGATAGAGGCAAAGGCTCAGTATCTACTTCAAGTAGAAGTCAAACCACTATTGACTCTGAAGCTGAGCATAGCAAGGGAAAATCTCCTCAAGCTGAGGTGCAATCTAAAATCCCTTTGTCTATTGAAGAATTCGCCTAGGTTCTCTTTGATGTTATAAAACTGATTAGTAAGTCAAGAAAGAAGATCAATGAGCTAGTGAGAAGAAGTGAAGATCAGGAAGACATTATTGCTTCCTTATCTCATGATAACCACTTTCTTCAAAAAAAATGTTGAGTATCGGGAATGTAATGCCAGCAAGCTTACTAAGCAATTAGATGAGTTAACTGCTGAGATAATAGCTTTGAAAAAAGAATGGGTTCCTCCTCCAGCCAATAGTCAAACTTTGAATAACCAAACTCGCAATTCTAAGAGGAAGAGTTCCTCTAAAAAGAATACAGCGAGCCAACCCAAAACAAAAATAGTGTGGTTTTTATGGAAAAGCTGGACATGCTACAGTTCTCTACAGGTATAAAAATGGTTATTATGATGAGTATGAATGGAGTAACTTAATCACTGCTAACAAAGCAGGACCCAACTTAGGAGCATGGGTACCTAAGAAAATGAACTATTTCGCAGGTGAGCCTTAGATCCGTTGATGACCCTAGAATGTGGTATTTGGATAGCGGATGCTCAAGGCATATGACAGGAAATGAAAGTTAGTTCATCTCATTAGAGCGCAAAAGAAATGGAAGTGTCAGCTTCAGAGATAGCCAAAAAAGGTAAGATTGGAGGTTGTGGCACTATTGGTGTCTCTCCTTCAATCATAGAGGTATCTCTGGTCAAAAGACTCAATTTCAACTTGCTTAGTGTATCCCAGCTTTATGACAAAGGTAGAAAGGTTACATTTAACTCAATCGGTTACCCAGTTATTGACTGTAAGATGGACTCAACTATTCTCTTTGCTCCTAGAATCAATATGTGTATATGATTGATTCATCTCCTAGCTCCACTAATGTGTGTCTTATATCTAAGGAGGATAATTCGTGGCTTTAGTAGATGTTGGGTCATATAAATATGAACATTCTCTCCAAACTGGCCAAAAAGAAATTAGTTATGGATTTACCCAATATCAGCTTTGAGAAGGATAAACTTTGCTCGACTTGTTAACTAGGTAAGTGATTGCAATGACTCTACCTATTCTGAGGGCTTATATTTTATAATGAAGCCAAAAACCTTGTTCCCCACCTTTCTACCGATAAGATAAAATTTCAAAATACGAACAGGTGTTGTCAATACCGCTTATCAAATAGAAAAATTGTGACCACTGCAAGTATACAGTTTTGATGTAGTTTTAAAAGATATTAGTACCATAGGGAAGGGATTCGGTTCTAAAGACCAACTAGAGTTACGGTGTAAATGAAAATAGTGAATTTTTATTGGAGGGATTTGGATGATAAACGGATGAATGAATAGATGCATGAATAGACTAGAAAAGATATAAAATATCAAGATATTCCCTAAGAACAAGTTTAGCAGAGAAAAACATGTAAAATCATCTAGAGTATTTCGTACACTAGATAACTTCAACAAATAAGGTTCTAAACGCCCTAATATTCAATAATTCACCATAGAGCAACACATTAGATGACTTTTCTAAGTCTAGCGTAAACAAATTATAACACTTATAAGAACTTGGATAACTATATTACTATGCTTAGTACGGGTCGCTCTCACATAGCCATATTTAGCAAGTTAACACTCCAAAAATGTTGGCTCACTAAACACCGCTATAATCACAGATCCAGTGATTATACACAATCTTGTTAACCCCGAAATCACTCTTAAAGTTAAATCGAAAGCATATAACTTGATTAATACAAATGATGCAAAATGAATTACTCGTTATAACACATATACATATCATAAACTTCAAAATAGAAAATATAAGTAGAAAACAAAGTAAAGTTGTAAGGTATGCAAGTCAAAGCTAAAGTTGATCGAACCGTATCCACTCTTTAATGGGAGTTGTCAACTCCCGCAATTCTTGCATCTACTTTGAATCCTGTCTCAACTCATACAGAACCTCCGCTAGGATGCTATTCTTTGTGAATCTTGAATAAAAGAATATTGAAGAACGAAAACTTTTATTGATAAGTGCTTTGCAATTACATTCATACAACAAACGCTCGTATTTTTGTAGAAATATAGTGATCGAAATAGGAATTGAATCACTTAAACATTTTTCTCACTAAGACTTTGAACTAGTGAAATCTATATAATTTCTACTTTCTATCTATACATACACGTCTAACATGTATCACACTATCAATCCAAATTTCTACCTTCCATGATTGTCACTTCGAAATTGACTGGTCTTGAACCCTATTTATAGAGTGTGAAGGGTTGCGTCTATCCAAAAGAAGAGTCATGTCCATTGGCGAAGAGTTGCATCACTTCATTTTGATTGGATGCAAAGATTCATCCTCATCCACAATGGAAAGGCACCTTTTCATGATTGGTTGACTTCCAAAGTGTGTCTTTTTTATTGGTAGTTGATGGTGATTGATCTTTGTTATCTGGCGGTTAGCAGTTGAAAAGAGAAAACCATTAACAGTCACAAGTCATGATCATGAATCACATGTTGCAATCGTGAACATTGGTTGGTAGTTTTCTATTTATGAAGAGTGACAAGTCACTACCGTGAATAGATTTCACGGATCTTGAAATGTTGTTTCTTCATGATTCTTCTTTGTAACTTTGCCGATCTTTGACAACTTCGATCCTAAGCCAAATCATTGTGTTCCACGCATCTTTTTGCACCTTTTTCACTCTTTTTCCATAGAATTCCACTTTTGTTCATTTTACTCCCAAGATTTACCTAGTTTCTCCATTTGCATAAAAAATAACTACATACCATGTGAAATCTTTTATATGAAGTATAAAATGAAACAAAACCATATCATTTTATGATTGAAAATGTCATGATAATAAGTGTAATTATACACTTATCACACCCCCACACTTAACTTTTACCTTGTCCTCAAGGTAAAAACAACAGAAGTGTAT
>CATIWQ010269739.1:0-20299 GCA_949673415.1 Euphorbia schlechtendalii | reverse complement strand
TTAGAACTGCTTCAATTTCCAAGAACTAGATGAACATTTTTGGACTTTCACAATAGTTTTTACCTAAACTAAAGGACGAGGAGGATTTTCAACGGCCAATCGGATATCTTCGAAGTGGATTCATTCCGTAAGGGTAAGCCTTTGAGTTCCTAGAACTGCAATTTCCATGCTTTCGGTGTTCTTCTTCTTCTTCTGATTTCATTTATGAACCTAGGATTTTTATTTTATTCAAAAGTTGTAATTCTTCTTCATCTATTTTTCTTTATTAAAATGAGATGTATGTTAGAACACCCCCATGAAGGGAACAAAAAATATTCCCGGATAACAGCCCTCACCAATTTACCATGCGAGCTATTTCATTAATTAAAATGAGTAACTTACGTGCTAATAAAATGAACTATTTTATTTAAATAACAAACACATTATCGAGATTGATTTTTTTAGGCCACACGGGCCTCGTTAAATTCAAAATTGAACATATATGTGATATCTCCTATGCTAACCTTTGTGGATGCAGGTAGATTAGGATTAGATGTATGTTTAGGATTTTAATTTTCCTTCGGGTATCGCAATTTCTTTTTTTGGGAAATGTAATTAGTAGGTTAGCGGGCGGTTGCATCCCCCTTTTTTTAGAAACCTTGTAATCTTTATTTCTCGCATTTATTTTCCGCATTTACATACTGCTTTTTAGATGGTTTATTATTTCACCTTGTGGATGGTTTATTATTTTCATCATACGTGAATCGTGCATTTAAAATAAAAAAATGTCCTAAGCGCGACTGTACACAATTAAGAGAATATAGTTTTTTGTAGATCTAATATAATGTGATCCAATGAGAAATAAGCAACTTATCCCGAACCCGAATCTCTGTGTCTTAGTGGGCCGTCCCCCGGACGTTAAGCCTCACAGGACTCTAATTCTTGGAAAGAGCTAATCCAGGTGACGACTCCACACTAAGAGACAGCGGATTCGGGTTTGACCAAATCTAAAAAAATGTTTTCGCCCTTTCTCTTTCAACCTTTTTCTCCGGGTCCTCGACCTGGTACACCTTTTTTTCAAACACCCGATGGACCGCGCCTCTCATCTCCGCGCTCTCTCAGCCCACCGCTCCGTGTTGCCCGCTCATACATAAGCATAATGTTTTTTAGGTATACATGACACATCATTACATGAAATTAATTTGGGTAAAAATGAATCACCTATAATAATTTCAAATGATTTGAATCTTAAAAATGAGAAATAACATAGATACTTAAACAACATGTGATAGCATTTACCAGGTCCCCGTGAAGACATGCCAGAGGTTGACAGTAAGATAGCCAAACACAAAATCTCCACTGACCATCAATTTAGTCAAACAAAAGATGACATGATCGAGACCAAATGGATTGAAAGAGTCAAGATATAGGTAACACAGCAAATTGATGCTAAGTTACCCGAAGTAGTTAAACACCCGGTGCAGTTGGCTAATATTATGCTAGTGCCAAAGATACAAAGAAGGAGTCAAGCATTTCAACGTGTCAACAACTTCATTGCGTGGCTCATCACCATTTGTGGGTAGATCATCACACTATTGAAGGAGTACCAATAGACAATGTATGTTTATGTTCGATGGAACCAAGCTATGTTTGATATAGGTTTTCAAGCCTTCTATCCTTGAAAAATCACTCATTCTCTATTTGGCTATAAAGGAATCATCAATAGGGAGAAAACTGAAAAGCTTCATCACTCATCACTGAGTAAACCTCAAGCCAACAGAGCGGCAGGAGCAGCCAAAATGCTGAATGAAGAAGCTGTTGAAGTCATATCCCATGACAGGCTCAAACGCTATCACATCTAGGTGAAAGAAATAAATCATGTAAAAACAAGTACAAAAAAGTAATTAGCCTGTCAATTAACACTTTTTTAGTTGAGCAAAAGTTAGGGCCTCTTTTCAAAAAAAGGAAAAGAATAGTCCGCTAAGTTGAAAACCCGAAAAGGGCGGCTCAGGAAAATTTAAGACATTGAGAGAAAAGAAAGCACATTGATTACAAAACCTAAAAGAGCTAATCGATGACAAGAGTCAAATTATTTGAAACATTCATACCCCTGTTAAGTTCATCAATGAATTGTCATTCTTAATGAATCTTTATCCATATGTTTATCTTGAATTGCATGCCAACGGTAGAATATCGTAAGTAAACATTACATCACATAGTGGTTCAATAAAAACAAAAAATAATAATAATAATAATAATAATAATAATAAAGAGAAAAGAAAAGAAAAGAAAAGATACATCTAGTGGATTGAAAACTTCAAAGGGTGGTCTATGCTAAAATTAGAACCAAAGAAATATCAAATTCATCATCTCCTCCTTGGAATGGCACATGGCATAATCTATCCCCTCCAGAACACAGGATGAATATATCCTGATTTCCCTCGCAGAGAGGGTTGGCACAATAAGAAGTAACTTACAATGCTTTAAGCAAAACAACTTCTAAGCTCTCATAATCAACTTCAAAGTGAGCATCACTGTCATGGTTCAGGATCAACATTAACATCACTTATGCCATACCAAAGAAGGAAGAGAGCATCTAAAAGTCAATGACTCATCAAGATCCTCTTCAAACCAAATTCAGGCTTTGAACTTAACTCTATTTCATCTAAAAATTGAATTCGACTTGGATGCATGTCCATCATCACTTTAAAGGAGTCATGTCTACTAAACTTGACCATCGACATTAAGGTAACCATGGAATGCCCAATGAGATAAATACTAGGGGTAATCATGCACCAGCATAGGAGGGTATCATCTCAGAAACCTCTGAAAGGCTCCACATGTAATGAAGCTTCTACTATCGAGCTGGCCCAATGCTCCGCACAACTCTACAACATCAGCAATCAGATAAATTGCAAGCTTCCATGTTGCATCTCACGTGCCTCTCTATCAAATCGAATTTCTTAAAGAAAAGCTAGTTTTTTATATATTAAGATTAATGGATTAATCTCTTGCTTCAACATTCGAAATCTCTATCTCTAAACGTCCTTAAATTTGTTTCAAACGGACAAATTTAAAAGTTGTGAAGAGAAGAGAAATTGAAGACAAGTCAGGTTGAGAAGTTTGCAACAGCTATTTCCAAGAACTTCAAGTATAAATAGAAGTTTGAAGCAGATGTTCAAATTTGGTGAATCACCTAGAATTTCTTAAGAGCTAAAATACTGTAAAAATATTCCAGCATTTAGAAATTCTAAATCAAGCCATCAAAGCAAACACAAATCTTCCAATCAGTTTGTAATAGAGAGAACCACTTTAGATTTAACATTGTAAAGGATTCAATGTGTTTCATAAGTTGAAATCCTCTATTCGCACATTCTATTTAGAAATTTGAGTGATAGTTTAGGAATGGTACCTAAACTGTGGTTGAGTGTTAGTTAGAAAGAAAGGTACTTTTTGTAATCGTCCTACCCACTATAACGACTTCTCTCCTTAAAGAAGGGAGGAAAATACTAGTGGATTAAAACTTGGAAAGGTATCCAAGGACTGGAGTTAGGCTCAAAGCTGAACTAGGATAAATCTTAGGTGTAAACGTCTTTAACCTTTGTCGCTAGTCTTTAAAGAGTCTTGCTCATTCATCATTTTCTCAATCTCATAATTTTTGATTGTAAAACCAATCCAAGCTTAGTAAAGTACTCAACAAAGATTGAAGATAAACTTAGTCAGTGAAGCTGAGTAGTTTATAACTTTTTAGACCAAACTCAGCATGCTTCACTCAACACGCATCTAAAAATTAAACTTGGTAAAGAATTTTTATAAACTCTAAAAGTAACCAAGTAATTGCATTCACCCCCCCTCTGTTGTTTTTGTTAAGCTGTTTTGGACCAACGCTTCTCATCTTGACTTGTTCTTCAAAATCTCTTCTTTTCACAACTTTCAAATTTACCCATTTGAAATAGATTCTAGGACATTTAGAGACAACGATTTCAAATGTTGAAGTGTAAGATTAAACTTTTACTATTTGATGGGTCAAAAAATTATTTCTTCAAGCAAATCCATTTTGAGAGAGGAGTGCGTGAGATACAACATAGAAGCTTTTAGTTGGTTGAGTTGTTGACATTGCAGAGTTGGACGGAGACACTGGAAAACGGTGCATGTCACAAAATGCCTTTTTACCTTGGACGTTTGTGAGGAATCTCTAACATTCCGTACTCACACCTTTTGGTTGTGAGGAACACAAGGATATTGGTTTTAATTTCAGCTCTTTTTACCTAAAAAGCATCAAAGGTAATATTTTGTCTTCATAGACAACGTTAAAAGCACAAGTGCCATAATATCCTAAGTGTCTCTGAAATACTCAGTATACCACTAAATAAAAGGTGCTCAGCACAAGCTGAGTTATATTGCATTAATTATAGAGTACTCAGCACACAACTTTTCCTACTCTAAACCATAACTTAATTAGAGCTTAGTGAAAGTCAATTGTTTTCCCTTAAACAAACTCAAGTAAAACTTGCTTTATGAAGAGTCTACTTAATACCTAATTAATTTCATTATCTTAATCAGTTTGTGATTTTCAAAACATTAAGTATTGAGAGGTACTATTAACTTGGCTTCAACAATCTACCTCATTTTGGAATGGATAACAAACTAAGTAGTAGAAGAAATTAATCAAATAAATAATTTATGGATATAGGAATACTTGATAAGTGATGTAAGACTCCCCCATGGTGAGTGACCTCCTTGGTTAGTATAGACTCCCCCATACTAAGTGGATTTCCTTCAGTCAGCATCAACTCCCCAATACTTAGAGAACTTTTCTATATCTTGGGGCATTATCTTACTCAGCTTCTCCTTTCAAGTTGGTCTTAGTTAAATCCTGCAATAATTTATGCAAGAATAACTCAAATATAACAAGTTAAGGAGCTCTTAACTTTTGATAGAACTTGCAATTTTCATTTAATAAAACTTAGTCACTAGATAGGAAGTGTCCTATACTATGTTTTTACAATAAGCCCTACTACAAGAATTTCTATTCTAATGGACTATTTAGGCTGCTTAGGATCATGTTGCTATTGAGAAGAGACTTTGCCTTTCGATGAGTTTCCTGGGATGTTGTTGCTCTAGTGGATGTTGTAGCTTAGGATGAATGTTTAACCTTGATGTTGGGTAGCTTTGCAAGCATCTTCAACTACATTCTCCCCCTTTGTTGTTTGCTCAGTCAAAATTTAATTGAGATAGGTATTAAAGGAATCAATTGTAATCTGAAAGTGTTGGTCCTTAGATAGCTTGTAAACAACCGCAGAGGGGGGGTGAATGCGAATCTTGGTTACTTTTTAGATTTGTAAAAAATTATTTAACCAAGTTAAGTTTTTAAATGCGTGTTGAGTTGGTCTAAAAACTTATAAACTGCTCAGTTTCGCTGGCACAGTTTATCTTCAATCTCTCACTGAGTACTCTACTCAGCTCGGATCGGTTTTTCAAGTAAAAACACTTAACTATAAAAAGAATGATGAATGAGCTAGGTGTAATAAAAGCTAGAGTGAAAGTTTAGAACTTCAACACCTGGTTTTATCCTGGTTCAACCCCAAGCCTACCTTTAGTCCCTAGATTCCTTTTTCGAGCTTGAATCCACTAGTGTTTATTCCTTACTTATGCGGAGCAACCTTTATAGTGGGTAGACACGATTTTACAAAAAGTTTCTTTTTTCTAACTACCACTCAACTCAGTTTGTGTACCCTTCCCAAACCTGACACTCAGATTTAAAGTTGTGAATTGAATTCAAATTATAAAATGTTGAATCCTTAAAATGATAATTCTAAGTATTGATTCTCTCTATTACAAATAGATTTGAAATGATTGTTTGTTAATTGCTTGAATTTGGAATTTCTTGAAGCTGGGAATATTTGCATAGAGTTTCAGTTTTAAAAGGAATTTGAGGTGATTCACCAAGTTTGAATGTCTGCTTCATTCTTCTATTTATACTTTTGATGCTTTGAGAAGTAGCCGTTGCAAACTTTTCATCCTTGCAGTTCGTCAATTTCTCTTCTTTTCATATCTTTCGAATCTTCCCATTGGAGACAGATTTTAAGAAGTTTAAAGATGGAAATTTGAATATTGAGGCATGATAAAATTTCGTTGAAAAATTCTGGTTAGTCTTCAAGCAATTCAGTTTGAGAGAGAGGCACGCGGAATGCAACATGGGGTCTTGAAATTTGTTGACATTGCTAATGCTTGTAGAGACGCTCAGAGAATTCCTTTTATCTTGGACTTTAGTGAGGAATCTCTAACATTCCGTACTAACACCTTTTTGAATTTTGAGGACCACTAGAAATCTTCTTTAATTTTAGCGCTTTTTAACCTAAAAGCATCGAAAGAATATTCCATCTCTCACAGAAAACGTTAGCAGCACAAGTGTCAATTAATTCTCTAAGTGTCAAACAATTTAGCTTTTAATCAATAAACGCTAACTCAGCACAGTTGAGTTGATATACTTCTTGTCTATGTATTACTCAGCACAGAGTCAGCTTTTCCTACTCTAAGTCGTAACTTAATTAATTACTTAGCAAACTGAGTTTTTTTTCCTTAAACTAACTCAAGTCAGCCTCATTAATTAAGAGTATAATTAGTACTCAATTAATTTCACTATCTTAGTCAGTTTATTATTTCCAAAATGTTTAAGTACTATGAAGTACTATTAGCTTGGGTTCTACAATCTCCCCCATTTTGGACAGATAGCAAACTAGGTAGTAGAAGAGATTGATTGAATAAGATAGTTTAGAGATATAAGAAATACCTAGAAAGTGATGTAAGGCTCCCTTATGCTGAGTGAGTTCCCTTAGTCAACTTGAACTCCCCCATACTGAGTAAGCCTTCTTCAAGCAGCTCAGCTCCCCTTTACTTAGAGAATTTTTTTCTCACTTCAGCTTTTCTTTGAAATTGGTCTCTTGTATGAGTTCCTGCATCAAATATCCAACACATAGCAAAAACATACATACAGCATAAGAATTTGAAGTTAAGTAGTTCTTAACTTGAGGTGAAAAACTCGTAATTTTTATTAATCAAAAAATAACTTAGCCAGTACATAATTGATATCTTGAGCTAAGATTACAATATTATGTTCTATTATAATTACAAGTCTACAGTCTACTATAACTAATTACAAGGCCTTATTTTCTAAGCTTGGAAAAGGAAGAGGAGGGTCCAATCTTTTCTCAGTAAGGCTTAGGTTGTTACTACTGAGGAGGTTGATGATGCGGATTTGGAGGAGGATAAGGAGGTCGCCTTGGAAGAGATCCCTTGTTGAGGTTCGTCGTTCGAGAGAGCATCTTCAGCTAACTTCTCCCCCTTTGATATCTGGCCCTTCACAATTTGTTCCAGGCATAGATCAAAGGAGTCAAGGGCAGCTTGGAAGTCCTCTTATTAGCCTATGATCTACGGGGATATCTCTTGCTCCAGTTGCTACTTTCCTTTAGAAGTAAGGAACTCCTGATCATTTAGCTCGCTCAGAAGTAGATGATGACATCTGGACAGGTGTGCAATATGGTCAAAACCTTGATATGAAAACTATTGAAATCATTAAAGCAGAGCTCTAAACTCTACTACAGACAGTGCTATCTTCAATTGCACTTCCATATCAAGAATTTTGGGTCCAAGAGAAGATATACACCAGGATGTGTAGTCTATATCTTTAGCATCCAATTCACCCTTTCTAACTAGAGTCTCAACATTCTTCTATAGGTCTTCTACCTTTGACTTAATGACATTTAGCTTTGTATGAATGTTCATGCTGATCTCAGGGCAAAGTGGTTCAACAGGAGGCAGGCTAGGAGTAAGCATCTTAGGAAAGATCTTCCCCATGGCAATGATAAGAAATTTTTGCAAGGAAGAGATTATGGCATCTGTGTTCTCATTGACTTCTCTGCTAATTGAGTCTATTTTAGTGTGGAGAGAGTCAAGATTTACTACAAGCTTCTTATCCACCTTTGAAGTTATATCCGTCAGCAGCTTCACCATTTAATCCTATTTGTTATTGTGGTTCATCAAGAATTTAGACATGGTTCCAAGACCTTCACCATGCTATGGCCTATGTCCTTGGTGAATTCAACTTCTTTGAGCATGTTTTCAATTTTGCAATCGGTGCTCCTCTTGATTTTGGCTTACTCCTCACAGAATTTATAGAGTTGTGTCACCTGAGTTGCCATATTGGAACTCAAGGAACTCAGCTGCTCGGTAACAACATCCACACTACCCTTTATCTTTCCTGTAATAGCATTAGTCAATGTAGAAGATGTGGGGATAGAGGAGATGGCTGCCCCAAGCTGGGCTGCAAACTTTGTCAAGCCGATTAGGATCGCAGCCATCTTATCAACCAAACTTTTAGCACTCTCATTTGCCAAATGATTTCAAATTACAAACAAACAACCTTGAATCTTCTCAAAATCTTTGAAGTAGAGAGATTCAAAAGGAAAGCTTGTGTGTTGTTCGACCTTAGGAAATTTGGCCTTGGGTCTGGATGACAAGCACGTCAATTCTTGAGTTAGAAGTAAATTGCTTACTGCTCCATCTAACTCAGCATTAGTTTTGAGTGCTGGGAATTTCTTCCTTTCCAGCACTCTTATCTGAGCCAAGATAGATGAGTAAGCCAAGTCCTCATGGACTGGCTCTCTGCTGAGTTCAGGTACTTTACGGGCTATAAAAGTTACCTTAGTATCCTGATCACTTGTTTTTCATTGTTGAGCGTAGTTCTCAGTGTTAGGAACTTCCCTAACCAAAGGGGTTAGAGGGGTAGGTGTTGGGTTTGAAGAATGGGTAGGTTTAGATGAATGTATAGTTGAAGAAGTAGGGGGAATGGTTTTGGTTTTCTTGAGTGGAATAGAAGGTACAATGGCTGTACAAGTAAGGGTTTGTATTTGGGTTTGTATAGGAGAAGAAGGGGTTTGAGTATTATTTACTAGAGAAGGGTTAAGAGAGAAAGAATCATGGCTTTTGGTGGGAAAGGAAATATGAATATGAGAGTTTTGGTTATTGACAGGAGAGGAAGGAATATGGATAGGAGAATTTACAATTTTTAAAGGAGGAGGAGGATTTATAATTAGAATTTTAGTATCTACAGGAGTATAAACTGGGGGAAAGGAAGGACTTACAAGAGAGGAGGTTTGAGGATTTACTGAAAAAATAGGGGTAGGATTTATAGGAACCTCTTGGTTAGTTGTTTCACCCAAGGATAGGCCAGTTTGAGGTTGCTCGAACTAAGTAGAGGGTTCCTTAGTTTGAGTGAAAGAGGGTATAGAGATGTTGGGATTAAGAAGATCATACTCTTTTTAATGAAGGGAAAAGGTTTCTCCAACATCCTCCTCACTGCTCACCACGTGCACATTCTTTTGCAGGGGCTTATTGGTGGTTGAACGCTTGCACTAAGTGCCCTTTACTTTGGCAAATATATCTTGGACTTTAGTGGCACCACTAGGACTCTGAGTGTCCTTATCTTTAGACCTATTACCTCACCATACTCCTCTAATTCATCTAAGAAAATCATTTTGCGCTTTCTTTAGCAAAGGGACTCATCAACCTCAGTCGCATCTTCTTTCTCATGTGCCTGCTACTTAGCTTCAAGTTTGGCCTCAGCTTCCCTTTGAGTTTGAGTCTTGGCCTTCATTTGCCTCCTTTATCACTGGGGTTGAGGAGGGGCTTCCTCGGAGTTAGGCTTTACAAGGCTCTTCCTACGGGCCTTTGAAGAGGCAGCCTTCGATTTAGGGGAAGAGGCGGTGGTGGTGACTTGTTCTAAGATGCTCAAAATTGGCAGCTTGTCAGAATCTTCACTGGCTTCAAAATCCACCATGACGCCATCCTCTTCTTCCCTTGGGATGTCCACAAATACTACTATCGGTACGCACTTCAACTTACACTTTTACTATGCTTTATTGTACCTAGTACGTACCTAGTCATGGGATAGCCTGGTGAAGTGACTCAAGTTCAGCTTCTTCTTCACCGGCATCATAGTATACCTGGACTCCCCCAAAAATTGTGAAATATCCACTTTCACTACCCTCATCAACTCAATGATGAGGTAACCATAGTGATAGATGATAGTAAGCTTTGTGTGAGCGGATAACATGGAGCGATGGGCCGAATACGCACTGAGATGAGAGGCGTAGTCCACCGGGGTGTTTTAAAAGTTGAAAATGAAATGTACAGGGTTATGGACCCGGAAAGGTTTATTGAGAAAGTGAAAACAATTTTAGATAGGTCAAACCCAAATTCACCCTCTCTTAGTGTAGAGTCTCCACCTGGATTAGCTCTTTCCAGGAATTAGAGTCCTGTGACGCTTAACATCCGGGGGACGACCCACTAAGATACAGAGATTCGGGTTCGGGATAAGTTGCATATTTCTTATTGGATCACATTGTATTACATCTATAGAAAACTGTATTTCTTAATTATTCATATTCGCACTTAAGTCATTTTCGAATTATTATGCATGATTCACGTATATTTGAAAGCTGTAAATCCATCCATAAAGAAGTAAATAAATGCGGAAAGTAAAGATTAAAAATTATAAAACCTTGGGGATGCAACCGCCCGCCTAATCTATTAATTACATTTCCAAAAAAAATTGAAATTGCAATACCCGAAGGAAAATTAAAATCCTAAACATACATCTAATCCTAATCTACCTGCATCCACAAAGGTTAGCACATGGTATATTGCAACATATTGCACGTACGCTCGATTTAATTTCGGCGAGGCCCGTGTGGCCTAATTAAAACAAATGACAATTAAAAATTCTTGTTTAGAAATAAATTGATTCATTTTATTTACAAATATGTTGGTCATTTTTTATTAGTGAAAATGACAGCATGGTAAAGTGTGTGTTATCCAGGAATAATTTTATTCCCTTCGTTGGGGGAGTTCTAACAAGAATTTTCATTAATAGAAAAGAAGGAGAATAAATGTTACATTGATATTTACATAAAAGAATAAATCAAAATTATTCATAGGTCATCATTTAGAATAAATAGAAACATCAAAAGAAACAAGAGATAACAACTCTAGGAACTCAAAGGCTTATCCTTTCAGCGTGAATCCGCTTCGGCGTATCCGTATTATCCCCGGGAGAGTTCCTTGTTCATTTTTTAGTTGGTGTTTATGTGGAAAATAAGTGTTTATTTATCCAAAAGATAATCAGACTCGGGCACTAAATTTGTTTTAGGCCCGAGAAAATCTGAGGATTTTTGTGAAAAAGATGGAAAAATGATTTGAAAATAATAAAATTTGGAATCCAAACGTGTTTTGGATCCGAATATAATCAAAGAAACCTTAAAAGAAATGTAGAAAAAGTCAGAATTATTTCTCTAGAAAAATATTGTTTTTTTGTAAAAATTTCTCCCTCGTTATCAAGAGAAAACTATTTTTTTAGTGCATTTTTTTCGGTACTGAATACTAAAAGTTCCGCGAATATTTATAGGTGAAAAAACCTGAAAAATCCAAAAGGAAACATATTCTGGCGAGGTTCGCTAGATTCCGGCGAGCCTTGCTAGAATTTTTGGCGAGACAGTTCACGATTCTAGATTTTTTTTGTGATTTTTTTATTTTTTTAATATTTAAATATATTTTTAATTTTTTGAAAATATAAAATTTTTACCAAAATCTAATTTTTAAAGTCTTAAAAAAATAATTTAAGTCCTTAAAATAAATTGGTGACGAGGAATATTCCTATTTGGAGATTTCAAGATAATCGAAAATCGTATGATTCAAGGATAAAAATCCTGAAAAACCGTCATCATTGAATGCACGAGATGGTACAAAATCTCGTTCTCACACTTTGTCAAGTGGTGAAGAATCACCACAGGCTAATTCAGCTTCTTACCCTCTAACATATGATAGACCACACACCTTTTGAAGTAGGTGCAGCTGGATACTAGCCCAGTTTTTAGTAGCGGCATCTTGACCACCAGCTTGTGGCAAGTTCTTGCGGTCCATCTCATGTCGCTCGCTATGATCTCCCTCGAGATATAATTGGAGGGAATCTCCCAATCCTCTTAGATGACAATGGCATTTTCATCACCAATTTTCCTGAGCTGAGTGCTTGAATTAGGCATGTTGAGGATACTCCCAATCAACCTGGAACAAATTAGTGTTGATTTTCCTCCATAGTCCATTAGCACAACATCATTGAGTCCCTGAATCATGTAGATGTTGGAGTAGAATGCCCTAATAAGCCCAACAATGGTTGGACCTTCCATCTACAAAAAGGCGCTGAGGTGTTGCTGCTTAATGACCCTCTGCATGGTCCTATTCCTGAGCAGTCCCTCATAATCCACTTCATAGACGGGTCCAAACTCCAAATCATCTACCCAATCCACCTTAGTGAGAAGGGTTCCTTGCTCCAAAGTGAATTTCTCCATCTTTCCTTCAACATTGACTATGACCTTCATCACTATTATGGCACCAAGCCTGAAGGTGGTTCTAGTAATTGCCATTTGAGAGAGGATTGAGAGAATTTGAGGGATAAGAGGATTAGGGTTCAAATGCTTTAAATGGTTCAAATTTGTAAAAGCAAGTAACCTGTTGGTCCGTAAACCGGCTAATAACAACAACAAAGGGGGGTGAATGTGAATACTAGATTACTTTTTAATATCTTTTCATTTTAAAGTTAACTCAGCATAGTTTTTATATACGTACTGAGTATACGTGCTGAGTGCGATATAAAAAAGTATAAACTATTCAGCTCAATTGGTACAGTTTATCTTCAAAATCTTACTGAGTGAGGATTACTCAGTACCAGTTGGATTAAAGAGAAAATATGTGAGAGATGAATGAGAAACAAGCTGATCAAGCTAAGTGCTTAGAGTTAGAACGATTACACCTGAGATTTTATCCTTGTTCTGCTCCTAGCCTACCTCTAATCCCCGGATACCTTCTCCGAGCTTTAATCCACTAGTGATTCGTTCCTTCAATAGGCGGAGAAGCCTTTATGGCGGGTAGACAAGATTATAGAAAGTACCTTCCTTTCTAGCTACCACTCAAACTCAATTTGGGTGGCCTTCCCAAACTGACACTCAAGATTGGGTAGACACTATAACAGAAAGTTCCTCCTTTCTAACTACCACTCAATTTGGGCACCCTTCCCAAACTGACTCTCAAGATTTCAGAAGAGATTTGCGAACTGAATTCAACTTTTAAAATGTTGCCTTACAATGTTATCTCTCAGTATTGATTCTCTCTATTACAAATAGATATAGAAATGGTTGTTTGCTGATTGCTTGAATTTGAATTCTGGGAAGCTAGAATGATTTGCAATGACTTAGCTCTTTGGAAATTCAAGGTGATTCACCGTGTCCACATTACTTCAACGTCTACTTCAGTTTTCTATTTATACATGAAGCTCTGTGAAGTAGATGTTGCAGACTTCTTGTCTTTGTAGTTCTTTAATATTTCTTCTCTTCACATCTTTCAAATCTTCCCGTTGGAGATAGTTTTTGGGACATTCAGAGATAGAAAATCAAACGTTGAGGCGAGATAAACTTCCATTGGTGAAAGCTCTTTTGTCTTCAAGCAATACTATCTTGGAGAGAGAGATGCGTGTAAAGTAACGTGTAATCTTGATTGGTTGGTGTTGTTGACATGGACTGATACACGCGGAGACACTAAGGAATGGTGGTTGACAGAGGCGCACTCTTCCTGGACATTTGTGGAAAGATTCAAACAGTCTTTAGTGGAGTGGAGCCATTTTGACTTATAGTGAATATTCTATTGTTTGCTACATAATCTGACCTTAAAAGCAATAAAAGAGTATTTTGTTTCTTCACAGAAACCGTTAGTAGTACAACTATCATTTAATTCACAAAGTGTCACAGAAAAATGCTTTTAAATAATAAAAGCTACACTCAATTCGTGCTGAGTGATTATTGCTTAAACTACATAGTACTAAGCATGGACTCAACTAAGCAAAGCTAAACTCAGCTTTTCCTATCTAAGCCGTAACTTAATTTCATACAGTAAACTGAGTTGTTTTTCCACAACACTCAAGTTAGCTTTAATAATTAAGAGTATACTTAGTACCTAATTAAATTCACTAGCCTATTCGGTTTGCTATTTCCAAAACGTTTTAAGTACTGTTAGGTACTAATTAACTTGGGTTCTACAATCTCCCACATTTTAGACAGATAGCAAACTAGGTAGATGAAGAATTTAATTAAGTGAGACAGTTTAAGAATAACAGAAATACCTGGAAAGTGATGTAAGATTCCCTTTACTGAGTGACTTCCCATAGTCAGTTCAAGAAATCCCCCATACAGAGTGAGTCTTCCTTAAGCAACTCAGTTCCCCCATACTTAGAGGATTTTCCTTTTACTTTGGGATTTCTATCTTACTTCAGCTTTTCTTCAAAGTTTGGTCTCTTGTATGAATTCATGCATATCATATATAACATTACAGTAGAAGGATTCATATAGCATATTTTAAATTAAGAAGAACTTAACTTTGAGGTGAAAACTTGTACTTTATTAATAAAGAACTTAGTCAGTACATAATGTATGTTCTGAGCTAAGGTTACATTAAGTCCTATTATAAGTATTTATTCAAATACTTGGAACTAGCCTAAAGCTTGTGAGCTGAGGAAGAGGAAGATCCATGTTGTTTCTGCTTGTCCTGAGCTCTTAATCTTTGCTTTGGATCTCTGTACTGTGGAAGAGATCCCTTGAGTTGACTCGCAATTCTGACAACATCTTTAGCTACTTTCTCCCCCATTGATAACTGTCCTTGAACAATTTGATCAAGGCAGGAATTAAAAGCATCGAGAGCAGCTTGGAAGCTTGCTTGCTGACCTATGATTGTAGGGGATATCTCTTGCTCTGGTTGCTCCTTGCCCTTAGATGAGAGGAAGTCTTTGTCATTCAGCTTGCTCAATAGTAGATGATGACACCTTGAGAGATGGGCAATCTGATCAAAACCTTGGCTCGTGAACTGTTGAAAGCACTGGAGTAAGCCTCGGAAGTCCGTTGCTGTTAGTGCAATCTTCAGCCTTGATTCAATGTCACAGATCTTTGGACAGATGGCAGCTACATTTTTGGAAGTAAATTCGATGTCCTTGCCGTCCATTTCTCCCAGTCTCAACAGGGCATCAATCTTCTGTGTTGTGTCATCCATGTTGGACTTTAACTCATCAAGCATGGTGTGAATTGACAATCCAGTCTTTGTGCACAGAGATTTTCTTGGAGGCATACTAGGTGTAGGCATGTCAGGGAAAATTTATCCCACAGCGGAAATAAGGAACTTCTATAAAGAGGCAACCTTGTCCGTGATGTGGTCAGTGATCTCCCTTTGAATTGACTCCATTTTGGAGCTGAGAGAATGTAGATTACTGACAGGGGCCTTATCCAGCTTTGCAGAGATGGTCTCCAACAGCTTCAAGACTTGGTCTTGCTTCTTGTCCTAAATAAGCAAGACTTGGCCTCCTATTCCACAAGCTTAGCAATGTTGTCGTCGACGTCCTTTGTAGTTGTCACCTTTGTGGTCAGCTTGGTAATCTTGCGATCATTGAGCCTCTTTATTTTGGCTTGCTCCTTACCGAATTCATGAATTTGTATCACTTGAGTAGCCATGTTGGTACTTAAGGGACTCAGCTTCTCAGTGGTAGCATCCACACTACCCTTTATCTTTCCTACGATAGCATTTGCCAACATAGTAGACATAGGGATAGATGCAGTAGCTGCTCTAAGCTGGACTGCAAACTCAGTGAATCCGTTCAGGATCAAGACCATCTTATCAACCAAACTCTTGGCACTCTTTTTTCCAAGTGATTTCGAATAGCTACAAGCTACCCTATATCTTCTCAAACTCCTCAAAGTAGAGAGATTCACTGGGCACACTTGTGTGTTGTTCGAACTCAGGAAACTTTACCTCGGGTTTGAAGGATAAATCCATCAATTCTTGAGCCAGTAGCACTTTGCTTACTACTCCATCTAACTCAGCATCAGTCCTGAGCATTGGAAATTACTTTCTAGCTAACTCACGAATCTGTGCGAGGAAGAATGTATCAGCCATTTCTGGCTTTTTGCTGGATTCAGGTGCTTCCTTGGCTGTAAAATTTTCCTTAGCAACCTGATCACTTGCATTTCCCTGCTGAGCATAATTCTCAGCATTGGGAACTTCCTTAGCTAGATGGGTTAAGGGGGTAGTGGATGGGTTTGAAGAAGTGGAAGGTGTTTGTACAGAAGATGAAATTGGTTTGAGAGGAATAGAAGGAACGATGGTTAGAGTTTGATGTTGGACTGGAGAAAAATGTGTAGAAGAAATAATTTCTGGTGAAGGAGGTGGAGAGGAATGGTCTTGGCTTGTAGTTGATGAAGAAATGTGGATAGGAGAGGATTGGTTATGGATAGGAGAAGATGGAATGTTAATGGGAGAATTTACAGTATTGGTAGGATGAGATGAATTTACAATTGGTTTTTCAGTATCTACAGGAGTAGATACTGAGGGAATAGAAGAATGTACAGGATAAGATGTGATTTCAGGATTTATAGAAGAATTGGGGGTAGGATTTAGAGTAATCTCTAGGTTAGCTATTTGACCCAAGGATAGGTCAGCTTGAGGTTGTTCAAACTAAGTAGAAGGTTCGTCAGTTTGAGTGACAGAGGGTAAGGAGATGTTAGGGTCCTAAGGATCAGACTCGTCAAGGATTATGGAGGGGGTTTCTCCAACATCATCCTCACTGCTCACCACCTTAATATTGCATTTCAGAGGTCTGTTGGTGGTAGAGCACTTGCGCTGAGTGCCCTTTACTTTGGCAATTACTTCATCAAGCTCAACTGCAACTTCTTCCTTAGACTTCTTGGCCTCACCCTGCTCCTATGTTTCTCCTGAAAAAGCCAGTTTGCGCTTTCTTTGGCACAGGCTTTCCTCAGCCTCAGTCTCTTCTTCTTTATCTTTTGCCATCTGCTAAGCTAGAAATTTGGTCTCCGCTTCTCTTTGTGTGCGGGTTTTGGCAATCATTCTCCTTCCCTGGTGCTGAGTAGGAATTTCACTTGACTTGGCTAGACTCTTCCCCTATACCTCAGAGGAAGCAACCTTCTATGCTGTGGAGGAGGTAGCAGCTATCTTCTCAAAGATGCTTGAAATAGGAGCATTATCAAAGCTTGAATCATCTCCAAACTCAGCCACAAAGGGGTCTTCCTCCTCTTTGCTGATATCTACAGGTATTACTGTGGGTACTGATTTCAGCTTATGCTGTTGTTTAGCCTTGTTGTACCTAGCATGTACCTGTTTGTTGGTTAGCCTACTGAGTGAGACATCTCTAGCCTCTTCTTTACTAGCAGAATTGATCTACCGGACTCTCCCAAAACCTCACCCAAATCCACATTGACTACCCTCATTATCTCAGATATGAGGTAACCATAATGATAGACGGTAGTCACTTTGGTTAGGTGATGGAGTATCAGCACTGGCCAGTTAAGTTTCTTACCCTCTACCATATGGTAGACCACACACCTTTTGAAATAGGTGCAGCTTGTCAATGAGCCAGTCTTTGGCAGCAACAGCTTTGCTACCAGCTCATGACACATCCTGGCTTCCCAAGACATTTCACTATCAGCAATCTCCCTAGATACATAATTTGCGGGGACTTCCCAATCTTCAGGAATAAGAACTGCATCTTCATCACCAGGTCTTTGGAGCTGAGTGCCTGAATTAGGCATGTTGAGAATGCTAGCAATGAACCTGGTACAGATCAATGTTGTCTTGCCTGCACACTCCATCAATAAGACATCATTGAAGCCTTCGATAGTGTATAAGTGGGTGTAGAAGGCTCTCATGAGTCATGTTACTACTAGACCCTCCATCTTCAGAAACGCACTGAGTCGCTGTTTCTTGATGACTATGTGCATCGTCTTGTTCAGCAGCAGACTTTCATAATCAACCTCATAGACTGGTCCAAAGTCTAGGTTATCTTCCCATGTAATTTTGGCGATGCATATTCCTACCTATAAAGTAATTTTCTCCGTCTTCCCTTGATTGTCCACCACAATCTTCATTACTGTGGTCTCCTTGAGTCTGTAGGTGCTTTCAATTTTTGCCATTTGAGAGAGAACAAGAGAGTTTGATTGATTGAGGATTTAGGGTTCGAATGCTTCAGATTCACAGAAAGCAAGTAAACCTTCTCTCTTCCAGATGATTATCTTATATAGGCAGCGACCCATTTTTAGGGGGTACGTATCATAATCTCAGCTTTAAATGGATAATTAACGTTGAGATTAATAACTAATGACCTCCTTCGTAAAACAGTGAGTTTAGATAGGGACGGTTCAAATTCAAATGTACATCGTTTTGAAATGTAGTGCTTGAATTAAAGACCGTGAAGCTGTTTCTCATGCTGTTACTTTAAAATACTGACGGCGTTTAACCACATGTCTTCTCAAGGTTTAATATCCTATACTTAGCTAAAATTTTGAGAATTTCATTTCCATATTCTTTTTCAACATGGATTTGCCATACCAATTAATTACCTTAGTATCATGAATTGCTCCTTTGGTAATGGCTTGGTGAAAATGTCAGCACGCTATTCTTCAGAAGAAACATACTCCAGCTTGACATCTCCTCTTAGCACATGATCTCTAATGAAGTGATGTCTGATATTGACATGTTTCATTCTTTCATGCTGGACTGGGTTTTTGGATAAATCAATTACACTCTTGTTGTCGCACATGACTTTAAGACAATTAGTCTTGATTCTATAGTCTTCCAATTGCTGTTTTATCCAAAGGAGTTGAGCTACACAACTTCCTATTGCCATGAACTTAGCTTCAGCTGTACTCAGGGCAATTGAAGTTTGCTTCTTGCTATACTAAGAAACAAAGCATTCTCCAAGGAAGGCCGCATCCACCTATTGTACTTTTTCTGTCTAGCCTATCCCTTCCATAGTCTGCGTCTGTGAATCCCTTAGGAGTGAAATCTAAACTGTTAGGATACCATAGACCTGCTTCAGTTGACCCTTGCAAGTACCTGAGAATTCTCTTCAAGGTTGCTAGATGATATTCTCTAGGATCATCTTTATAACGAGCACAGTAGCACACATCATACTGTTTGTCTGGCCTGCTAGCAGTGAGATAAAGAAGAGAACCAATGATTCCTCTGTAGAACTTATTATCCACAGGTTTTCCAGATTCATCTTTACACAGTATAGTATTAGTGGCCATGGGAGTTGACATTGGCTTTGAGTGTACTGATAAGTGTATAATTACACTTATTATCATATTAATTTTATACATTAAACACTGTAGTTTTAGTCATTTTTATACTTCATATAAAAGATTTCACGTGGTATGTAGTTGTTTTTTATGCAAATGTAGATACTAGGTAAATCTTGGGAGTAAAATAAGCTAAAGTGGAATTCTATGAAAAAAGAGTGAAAAAGGTGCAAAAAGATGCGTGGAACTTAAAGATTTGGCTTAGGATCAAAGCTGTCGAAGATCGGTGAAGTTACAAGAAGAATTCTGAGTAAAACTCAATTCACTGTCATGACAATCATTCACGGTCGTGACTTGTTTACTTCAGAAATAGAAGATTGCCAATCAAAGATTCACGATCTTGACATGTGTATCGCGATCGCGACATAGACGGTTTTCTAGTATTATCTTTTTAACTAACAACTGCCAGATAAGCATGATCAACCACCATCAACTGCCATCAACTACCAATGAATAGACACTTATCAAGAGTCAACCAATCATGAAAAGATGCTTATCCATTATGGATTATATCAAAGCTTCTCAACCAATCACAATGAAGATTTGTAATCTTTCACCAATGGACACAACCCTTCATTTGGATAGACACAACCCTTCAAACTCTATAAATAGGGTTCCAATCCTCTTCAATTTCGTGCACCACCAGAGAGGAGAATAATAGAGTGCAATTAGAGAGAGATATAGTGTGTATAGATAGAGAGTTTGCTACGTTCTTAAGTGTTAGCGAGAAAATGTTTAAGTGATTCGAATCCTTGTTTCGATCACTAGATTTCTCTATATTCTTGATCGATTGTTGTATAAGTGTACTTGCAAATCACTTATCAATAAAAGTTTTCATTCTTCAATATAATTTTTTGTTTGATATTCGCAAAGAATAGCATCCTAGCAGAGGTTTTGTACAGGCCGTGACCGAATTCAAAGCAGACGCAGGAATTGCAGGAACTGACGACTCCCATTAAAGAGTGGATACGGTTTGATCAACTTTAGCTTTCACTTGCATACCTTACAACTTTGCTTTGCTTTCTACTTATACTTTCTATTTCGAAGTTTATGATATGTCTATGTGTCATAATGCGTAT
>CATIWQ010269734.1:0-34636 GCA_949673415.1 Euphorbia schlechtendalii | reverse complement strand
AAAATAAAGTAAATACGTAATTTAAAACTAAGTAAAAGTTTTATATAGATATTATAAAAGAAATATAATACAAATGTGTATCAAATAAATGTTGTAGTTGAGTGGTATGCATAATGGATAACAAGCTGAAGGTCCTGAGTTTGATTCCTGCCTATTGCAAAAAATTTAAAAAACATTATTTTGAACAAGAATAAGTTAACCGGTCGGTTGGAGCAACCGGTTCCCGGTTCGATCAGGTTCGACCGGTCGATTCAACAGGTCAATGTCCGGTCTTTGACCAGACATTGAACCGGGTGAAAACCGATCGGACCAGTGGCCGGTTCTGATCCGACCCGGTCCGGTCCGGTTTTCAAAACCATGGTATAATTCATTTGGTATATATTAGAAAATAAATGTACTATATTACCCAACCCCTTCAATGTCTACATTAAAAAGAGATAGGTCTACTTTCCATGATCTATTGGGAATCTGCTCCATGGGTAATTATACAAAAACCACAAGAGAATTTGTGTTATGTCATGATAAGAAAAGTTTAAACATAAGTGTTATGTTTGAGTTTTATATTTATATTTTCTATTCCAAAATAAATTTCAAACAAGTTTTTTTAAATTTTATGTCTTATTTTTCATTTATCTCTCGAATCGTTTTTTTACATATTTTTTAAAGTTTTTAATTCATCTCATTTTTATCTTTGAAACATCATCTATCGTGATGTTTTGCATTTATAAAAATCTATTATATGTCTATTAGAAGTCATAAACATATAATTTAAATAGTTAGAAATCTGTTTGATTTTTGTTAGATGTTTATTAGAAGTCATTTATCTAACGAAACACATGTATATTTTTATGTTTGAAACTTATATAATAGATATCTAATAAGAATTTAATAAATGTGCTAGATATGTATAGTGGTTAATATAAATATGAACATTTTATGACTTTTAACAAACATCTAATAGACTTCTATAAATATGAAATATCACATTGAGTTCTGCTTCGAAGATAAAAATGAGATGAACAAAATTTTTAAAACAGTGTGTAAAAAATAAAGGATTTGAGAGATATATGAAAAACAAGACAAAAAAAAATTAACAAAAATGTGTGCTACATGTGAAAAACATAATGTAAATATGAAACTTAAAACAGTATTTGTGTTATTAGATATTTGTTTGACCCGAGTAAGTAATTGTTTATAACACTTTTGTGTAAAATGCCCAAAATTTAAATCATAGACTCAAAATTAAAAATATATTACTTCTACCTGAAAAAAGTGGTGTTAACTCATAAACTAACCCCTGTAGATGCTTAGCAATAGAATATGATTGTAATGATAACATTGAAATTCAAGATAAGGTTCTGAAAATTTTTACATCCAAGAGATTTATTTTAAATGAGATAAAACTCTATCTTAATAAAGAGATAATGTTAAATCAGGATAAATACAATCTTCATCCAATTCTGACTCATAATCCTAATCTATTGAGGATTCTTTGAGATCTATATAAAGATTCTAAACTTCAAAGATACAATATCAGATTCAAATATTTAATTGCATTCTCTCTTAAATTCGTCGCTCATTTAAACATCAGAGAAGTTACGTCGATCACACGGCTAACCCTTCTGACCAAATATTATCTTGTAGATAAACAATCCAACCTAAAAGATACACAACAATTCAAATATGAAAACCGAAGCATAGAACAAATTTTATTTTCAAAGATTTATATGTACAAATTATGATCAAAAGTAAAATTATCGCAGTAGAAAATTTGGGAGTTAAAAGGTAGAGATGTTATGTGTATAAGCCTTGAAAAACAGGAAGGAAAGGAAAGGGAAAAAGTGGAAATAATGATGAGAGGAGATGATGTGAAAGGCCCACCATTTACACAGATTATGCTTTGCTTTCCATGTGGACCATTGCCGTATGCATAGTAGATAAGAACTATAGACCACAAAGCCGACGACCCATTATGAAATACCCTCTCTAACAAATTCTGATATCTTGTCCTAAAAAGATTGTTTAGCACAAAAATTTAAATTGATCGATACTCAACATTCAATCACAACTTTGTCATTGTATCCGGCAATTAAGTAAATAAACTCACAATTCCTTTATCATGGGAGTGGAAAGTGTTAGATTTGATATTTTGAGTGAGCATGGAAGCGAAGATTAATTGATTTATGTTAAAACTCGATCTTCACCACTTATATATCACTCTTTAATATTGTTTATGTCCAATGTGAGATAACCGAACATCTCCAACACTCCCCTTCAAGTGCGACTGGTCCTGTAACAGTTGCCACTTGGCAGACATATCTTGACATGTATCTTCTCGAGGTCAAAGGTCATCAACAAGTCTAATCTCTCTGCTAGCCCAAACTCCTCCAGGAAACTCGAATCCAAAATCTCTAGTTTGTCAGGACTTTCACTGTTCTGATATCATGTAGAGAATTCAAAGATCTGTAGAGTGTCGAACTTGATAGTTTGAGAAGACGAGCCTATCTAACGTTAGATTGATTAACTTTTGTTAAGACTCATTCTTTTTACTCATACGCCACTCTTAATATTATTCATTTCCGTTGTGAGATAACCCAACGTATATTTACATGCCTCCAAAAAGATAACAAAGTCTTGGGTTTGAAGATGTTGGCCATGTAATCAATCACCTTGTAATAAAAGTATGGTAGTTGATTAGAAGAGGGAATAAAAGGAGAGAAGAGAGAGAAGAAAGGAAAGAAGACAGATTTTCATAGAATGCTCGGCTTGCTTTTGGGCTTTATTTGCGGAGAAAGAATGAAAGGCATAGTCCGTAATGATTGCACATCACCCCTCACCTTATTATTATTGCACGTCGGCGCCACGCCTCTCTCATTCATTTTTATTTTTTATATCTCTACTTATATATGCTACACACGCCACCCTGTATAAAATTTATAAAAGGCTTGATACATATTTAGCTATCTTAACTTATCTCAAAAAATCTGCTGCTCCCCTGAATTTTCAAAATGACCCCGTAGCTCCCTCAACTGTAAAAAAAATGATCTCGTAGCTCCCTCAACTTTCAAAAAATGCATCACTTTGCTCCCTCTATGCCACGTGTCATCTTCTGGTTGGTTTGACTTTTCCAAAGATGCAATTTTTCTGATTTTTCCCCTCCAATCAGAAGTTGACACGTGGCACTGAGGGAGCTACGGGGTCATTTTTTTAAAGTTGAGGGAGCTACGGGATCATTTTGAAAGTTCAAGGGGGCAGCAGGTTTTTTGAGATAAGTTAAGGTAGCTAAACATGTATTAAATCTTTATAAAATGTACTATATGTTATGTATTACAAAAAAAATACCCAAGATTATAATTCCAAACACATAAAATTGTCCGTTTTATTCAATTTGTAATGCGATTGAACTAACTCTTTCAACTAAGCTGAATTTATTTTGTTTAAATTTATTCAAATTTGAAATTGAACGTCACTCTAACACATAAAAAAAAACATATGTGTAAAGTTCAGTTTGGAATTAGCATCACACATTCAAAATATTTTGTTCTAAACAAAAGTATCACAAATAAACTAGCTTCCCGAACATTAACTTTTAGGTTTCGTCTAAAATTATAATTGTGTAGGAGTAATTCATTTCATACTTGGCATTTGATTCACCGAGATAGCAAAATATAACAAAATCCTACTAAAAATTTCAAAAATACTCATTCGATCCAGCTCTATTTTAAATTTACCAATATTGTCTAATTGATTACTTAGTCACCTTCCTATTTTTTTCTTTTTTCAATTTTTCAAGTGCCTAAGATGTAAAGATGCTTCTATGCTGTATTAACAATAACTCGAAAGATTAAACATCATCATTAGCTGTAACTCCAGAACTTGGAATGACAGAAGGATTTGTACTTGTTTTCCCTTTTTCTTGTGTTTACTTTTCTTGCACTTTTTAGTTTACTTGTTTTCCTTTTTTCCTTTGATAACTTTTCTTGCACTTTTTTTGTGCTTTCTTGCTTTTCTTTTTGATACGAGGAGTATTGTTTTCTCATTGATGTAAAAATCTACTCGTAATAATCATAAGGCTCAAAGCATCGGGAAATTTTTCAATTTGATTTTAAATAAGTTTAATCAACGTTTTTTTATTAGTTTGAATTTTCAAATATATCTTTTTCTTGATTTTTCTTTATATGATGATAATACAGCATTGAGAAAACAAACAAATGCACTTTTTTTTTTAATTTCAACTGATTAATTATTTGAAAATTTATGAGAATTAATTTAGTGTCAAGTTCATGGATCTCGATACATTAGACTTAATTTAAAAGTAGAATTAAATTACTGATATCAAATTTTGTTGCTTTGCAACCCCTTTAATTCTATTAATGATGTTTTAGGATTATAAAATATATAGTTATTTTTGCATACGTATTTCACAAATCAATACAAATACATGAAATATAAGAGATAAACTTAAGGACTGTAATTTGTAAGCTCAAAAAGCTTCGCTGAAATTTCAGATTCATTAAATTTATGTAAGTTCTTATTTGTATTTTTAATGAAATATAAACTAAATACTGCAAAGTCAATTTGAAATTTTATATGACAATCAATGAAAATATTTTATTTGTAAAGTATTTGTTGTGTTAATTTGATTTGGTTGTTGAACTCAAATTTCGTAATTATTAATTAATGCTTGGGAATTCTTCTAATTATAGGCAATAAAATCCAAAATAAATTCAACTTACCTATTTAATTGCTTGCTGATTTTATTAATTATTTGAGTCATGTTTCTAGCTGTCACTAATATATAGTTTATTAATTATTGAATAATAAATAATCCTAATTCATTTAATCATATGAAAATTTAAAATAATAATCCATTTTAGAATTATATTATTTTTTTTTTATTTTTTTTTTATATATACTCTTATTTACTCTTTTTCTTTCCATAATATTAATGTACGATTTATTATAAAAGATTAAAATATTATAGACAGATTAGTACTCGCATATTTTTGGAGTATTGTTTTATTAAAAAATGTGAAATATATAAGAAATATTAAAAGAATTGAACCAACATTTTAAATCACTTAATTATCCAACAACACATTTATTGCTATAACAAATAGCATGCCCGCGAGTACAATGTCCCCAACTCACAATTTTTGACATAAATGTGTCAATGAAATTTTAGTGGATAAAGTCCTCTTATTCTTAATTAACATCTTTAGTAAATGAATATGTTTCGTATTCTCTTCAACAATTGCAAGCTAGAATATTTTCTTCCAACACTGCTGATTTCTTTTTGTTCGTCAGAATGTCGTTCTTGTGATTGTTATTTTTTTCACGAAGAATATAATTTATTATATCAAATATGAAATAATTGCAATTTTAAAAGGTGAATAAACATGAAGATAAATCTACTTACATGTCGAAGAATCGGCTGCTCCAACTAACAACTGTGCAGTTTGATTCACAGACGGTTAACATAGACTATTCGGGAATTACTTTAAACCTAAAATCGGGGTTAAAACTCCAAACAAAACACAACAAATCAACAGCATACTAAAATTATTTTTACACAGGAAGTACATGTCACAATTGATCAATCTGTTTTCTATTCCATACTCAACCATTCTTCCAATTGTGATCACTGCATGATAAAGTTGAAAAAAATATTAAAACAAATAGACAACGGTAAATTCTTTAGAGAATTTAGCGTTGTTCAATCATTCAAGTAAGGATGGCCCATGCCTTTTTGGCGGGGCTTTGCAAGCTCATATGATTGAGATAGAGCCTACGATATAATATTCTATAACGCATCTGAATTCACTTAACACCATATAGCAATTTAGTCTTCATAATTATGCTTATGAAGTTTTATTCTTTGACAAAAAAAATGAGAGAAATTTGTTAACAGTTAGCAATGTAGTTATTGTAAACTAGAAATAATCATTTAAGTTTAAATTGTAGTACATACCTTTAAACAAAAAGAACAGAGGAAATAATTAGTGTTATTGAAACCGTACCGTACCGACCGGTTCAACCGGTAAAACCGGGTACCGACCAGGTATACGATCGGTTTGAAGTGCTTCATCGGTTTTGAAGAAAACCGCATCCTACCAGTTGATACCGTTAAAATACCGGTATACCACTGAACCGGTTAAACCGGTAATTAAAAAAAACTTTTCAAACTTTAGTTTAAAAGCTTTCCGTTCAAGTTCTTTGTTTTTATCGTTACGTTTCCTTTCAAAATCAAAATTAAAAAAAAAATGTAAAATCCTAGAATTGATAAAGATTTTTTAGAATTAAAATTTAAAAATTTGTTAAGGATATTTATTATTTAAATACTACATTATTTTAAAAAGATTCATTAATTCGGTATTATCACTTATAATACCGATAATACCACGTACCATTAATTTCACCGGTACGATATTGATAACATTGGGAATAATGGTCGACAAGTTTTTGCAAGACATATTAAATAACTAACTATTCATTCTCATTTTTAATACTACTTTTCTGTTCTGCTAGTTGGAATCTTCCATAACTTCAGCTTCAGGGTTGTCAGAGCGAACGGTCCGTGATATTAGGTAGTGTGACTAAAATGTTAGTATGAAAAAAACGTGGGATTGTCAAAAATAGAGCACAGTCCATAAACAGATGTATAGGACAAGCCAAGGAGACATTCTGCCACAGATGGGACTTGGTTTCTGTCATCGTTGACTTTTTGGACGAAGCTCCGAGTGATTTGCGGACCATTCCCGGATATCCCGTTTCTACGCTAATAATACGACAAAATATTTTTATTATTGCGTGCTAAATAACTTGATTTTCTCAATAATTTCTCAATGCAATTATAATACAAGTAAAATATTTAATTGCTATCCATATACTTGCTTGCACTGATTAATTATTTTTGAAAGAATTTGTAAATGGAAATTTTTCATACCTTTAAATGTTACAATTTTGGTATGTATTGATCTCAATACCTTTAATACGCATATCTTTATGCACTGTCGTTGAGCGATTAATTTAGATAAATTTAATGCATCTATACCAACCTGAACTTGTTCAAAATGGATTCTTATCACCCTGAATGTTGAACTGTGACATATAGCGCCACGTACCCCATCTCATCACCACGTGTAAGTTTCTTGTTGGTTCAAATACCATTTTCTGACTTTTTTTCTGATAAACCAGAAACTGGCACGTGACATTGAAAGACTTTCTGCTTCATTTTAAACAAGTTCAAACGGAGTATTTGATAATCTAAAAATTCAAAAATAACAATGCATTTTGAACAAGTCCGCGGTAGATGCATTAAACCATTAAGATACATTTATCTCCGTCATTCCATAAATTCAGATGATGATTTCAAAATAAACTATTCCATAATTGTTACTAAAGTTATAAATTGATTAATTTACGCATTACATTCTAATCAACAAAAACTCCAAAATAACTTTATTAGTTAAATTCAAAATTGTATTTATTAATTTACGTTTTTCAAAATTTAGTATCTTTAAACTATGATAAATTGGATTTTTTCAGCAATTTAAGAAATCATATATATTTTTTGATTCATATCAGTTTATTGAATTATAAGATTGACTTTTTATCTGCGTGCTATGGTGACTTTGTTAATTTAATTTTACCCCTTATCATCATTTATTACTGAATCAATCATCACTTCATTAATCTAATTATGATAAGAAGCAAAATAAAATTATTTTTATTAAAAGCTAGATCACCTTACAAAATCCATATGTGAACATATTAATTACAGGAAAAAAAACTAGTGCATTGTTTTCGTTGATGCATTTAGACTCGAACATACTCTACGTAATTAATACTACTAATAAATTAAGATAAAACTAGTAACTAACAAAACGTACTCCCTCCGTCTACTAAATATTATCATTTTAACTAATTTACAGTTTTTAAAATAACAACTAACCGAATGAGATGATTTACTAGTTTACCCTTTCATAAATGTCCTATTCAATTTTCAAGACTTTATTAATATGTTCAATAAAAATAATTTGACCTATAATCTTCTCTTGTTGTTGGAGATTAGAATATAATTATCTTGAAAGTTGAACAAATTAATAGGGATAGAAATGAAAAACTTAGAAAAAAAACATTTTGAAAATACAAAATGATAATAAAAAATAGACAACGAAATCCCTTTGAAACGATAATATTTAGTAGACGGAGAGAGTATATCATATTGTCTATATTTATTGTGAATTGATAGTTAACCAATCTAAACAAGTTACCTTTTGCTTGATATTTTTGTAGAAAAATGATAGAAAGTAAATTTTAGTGACGGAATAGGAAACACATGAGTTAGATTTAACTTTAAAATACAATTGGACTAAGAAAAATTAACTAAATATCACATCCAAAATTTATGGCCTATGTATATAATTTCCTAACTCCTTTATTTGAAGGTGACACATGTCCGAGGTACACTATTCAAATCAATTTCATTTTTTGGATTCATTAATAAATAATAATTTGAAGTCGGACTTATAATGGTGGTCCTAATTATTCACAGTATGCACAATTAATTCATAATAATTCAGTTCATTAAAGAAAGAGAGATCTAATGCTTTGGGATCTGTTTTATTTTTTTCAAATGTTTTTCTAAAGTTGGGTTTTTTTTTATTTAAGTAATTATAACATAACATGCATGTATTCAATTCAAAATAATAACCAATAAAGTTCATCCAAAAATGAATGAAGAATAGATAAAATAGCATGGACATATAAATGTTACTATAAACTAACAATTTAAAAGCAATTAATTATAATCAAGCTATTAGTGAGCTCTCATACATTGGCAACAAACTAGTATAAAGAGTCATATAAAAGTTGAGTGGATTAAATTTTAATAAAAGTCATTTGGTTCTGTGACAATGTCCAATTTATTTTGTTGTAAAGATCAATCTACTTCACTTATATATGACTCAATATTATTGTCTGCTTCCTATTTGGAATAACCCCTACATCTTTAACACTCTCTCAAGTGTAATTGGGTTATGTACTTGACTGTTGTCAAGTTACTAGTTTGCTTAGTGAAATTACTATATATCAATTTGTTTATCAAGCAAATTTCTGTTACGAAAATCCCAAACTAGACAGCCCGATCAACTAATAATACTCAATATCAAGATGCCAAAATTTATGAAAAAAACTATTTTATAATTTTCGTATTACATGGAATTTAATAGGAAAATGTCTGTAGATAGAAGTTGTGCTTATTTGAAATATTCCATCCATCTTGTAAATATTGTCGTTTTAAAGGGTTTTTTATATCTCTTTTTTATTATCATTTTGTATTTCCAATATGCTTATTTTCTAAGTTTTCCATTTCCACCCCTATTAATTTGTTCAACTTTCAAGATAATCATATTTTAATCTCCAATAACAAGATAAGAAGACTATATGAATCAATATTTAAACATATTAATGAAGTCTTGAAAATAGAGCATGACATTTACGAAAGGGTAAATTAGTAAATCAACTCATTCGGTTTATTGTTATCTTAAAAAATGTAAATTAGTTTAAACGACAATATTTAGTAGACGGATGAAGTACGTAAAATAGAGACGAGTGCAATCTGCATAAAAAAATTACAATTGTAGATAAGTTAAGTATATATTTTTATTTATAAGTAAAAATTTAAATAGTATTATGTGACTCACACGCCACATTAAGATATTACTTTAAATTAAGTAATTGCTTAATATTGTAAGTAAATCTTATTTTAAACATTATATTTCTTTACTCTTGCCATAAGATATCTCGGTTACATGTAAATATACTTACATATTGTGGGGTGCTTAAATTCTATGGTTGTAAAGAACAATATATGATAATCTCATATAAAACAAAATCACCATATAGTTTTCCCATATAATGTTACATCAAAATTAGCTTAATTACTATTTGATTGTGTAAGTGGAAGAAGCTTGTAATTTTATTTACATTTGAACACATATATATCTCATTGTCGAGGCATAGGCTTACTTCTTATAGTTGATTTTATACATGTGATAAGGTCAGTCATGTGTTCTGAAATCTGAATTGCATTGAGATGGAGGTGAAATGATTTCTTTGTTTATTTTGCAGATTTACACAATAAATTTCAATGTAATTAAAAAACTCACTATTAAATTTAAATATTATTTTGAACCTAAAGATGAGTACTTCCTGTTGCACATTAAACCATTTATGTGTACAGTTAATCTGACAGATAAAATATTCTTCAATAAAAGTTATATACACGCATAGCAACTTAGCTAAATTTTATGGAAACTTTGTTACAAAGTCTCTGTTACTTTGTCACTTGTCATTATTGTATTAATGATGTGATGATTGATTCAATGATGATAAGAAATAAAATAAGATTTACTTCGTTAAAAATAAAATCACCATAATACATCAACAACTTAACTAGTATATAATAATTTATGCATTATACCATATAATAAACTAACATCACGCCATTCTTAACAGTTCATACCACAACCAAATCATAATTTTTATTATACTATATGATTATAATTTTTCTCATAAATAGTGTCAATATTAAACCCCAAATTATCTGAAAATTATGGACCATGTGATATTTGAAGGCTATGAAAAGGTAAAACGAAAATATAGCAAACTGCAATAGTGATTAGAGTTATAGCTGATGAAATGATGTAGTGATGATTAAAAGAGACATTTTTATGGGTCCACAAGAGGCAGCCAGCCAGCCATTGCATCACCATGGAATGATTATGGACAACCAAAATAAATTCTTTATCAAACTTCAACTAGTTCTGGATTAGCTAGAAGATATCGTTATCACATGATGAATAGTTGCATGGCCCAATGCTTCGATAACACTTGAATTTGTTCCTAAACGTTTATTTATTGCCCGAATTTTCAAATGCTTTAAATAATTCTTTGAACTTGGTAAGAGTGCATTGGTTTACCCCTTCAATGTCACACGCACGTTAAATTTTATCGAAAGGAAAAAAATTAATCTTTGAAAAATCAAACATGCTAAAGTCGGGCACTTGACATTAAGGATGCATACCATTTGCAAGTTAGAGGATTTTTGAAACATTCTAAATTTCAAAGTGTAAATGAGCATTTAGGAAAGGATTCCAACAAATTCAGCCTAGTTAAAAATGCACGAAAACATTAAAATTTTTGTAATATATTTTTTATAGAAGTTTTGTCATGGCCATATTAGTATGAATGTTTTCTTTTACGGCCTTGACTAAGTTTTGTTCCAAACTTGTACCCTCTTCCTCTTTTAATAAATATTTTTTTGGACTCTTATATTATTTAAATTAGTGTCGTTTTCAAATTCCAATATATATATTTAAATATTTTATTTATTTTGCTTTTATTTAATTTACATAAAAAATGATAAAAAAAATAAAATTTCCAATCATTTTTTAAGAGAACAAACATCGTAAGGATAAATAACTTTTTATTATTTTAATTAATGTGACCTTGATATTAATAAAAAAATTTAAACAATAATTAAAAAAAAATGGAGGGAAAACTTATCTAATAATTAAATCGTAACTGCATTAATCCGGGTATTAAATCTTTTGGAATAGTTTTCGAAAGAAAGTAGGGTCAGCAGTGTGAGATCGGGCCGAAAAGCGTGCAGCATGTGAAATCATGTTTTAAAATTGAGATTATTGCGTTTTAATTATTTAAAATATTGGAATCAAATCATTACCTTCCAGATCAGGCACTCATTTTCTCAAGCATGGGCTAAGTTTTAGATGGTTAAATTAGTAAAAAATTCAAAAACTATTTTCACTTATTTGATTTTTTGGTACTTGTAAGTGTTTGATAAATACAAAACTAATATTTTGTGAAACTGCAATTCGATAAAATATCGTTGCTTGTAGGCTCAAAGTATCATTAAAAGTCACATTTCAAACCACATAAATTATAACAATTTAAGTTATATGATTCTAATATTTTTTAAGCTAAAGATAATTGAACTACATTGATCTAATTGATTTTTAATCCATAGAGAATTTGATTCTGGATATGAGCTTTGTTTTTTTCAACAAACAATTCAGTTTAATTTTAATTCAGTTTCAGTTTATATATTATTGTAAATATTGTTGAGTAATAATATATATATATATATATATATATATATATATATATATATATATATTATTAGAATGAGAAAAAAATATTAATCATAAATAAAATAAATAGTAAGTAATAAAAATTATTTAAGAATATTATTTAATAATATGTTAAAATTTGATTGCTTATTATCGTTAATAACAAATAACTTTGTTTAATAACAAATCAATAGACAAATTAAATAATATATAAAGTATTACAAAACATACTCATTACAATATAAATGAGAAATATTACAATATTATAATTCATGGTTAGGTTAATTTTTCTAATTCGATTTTCATCTATGTTATCATTTCACTATCTTCATCGACATGTTGGATATTGCTTTGATTCATCTCCCAAATTTATTGTACAACAGAATTCCGCAATACGTTCATTGCTTTTTTCCGATTGTCATTGAACATATTGAAATCAACTCTTCCATCAATTTTTTCATTATATCTTACCGATATCCCAAGTTAGGGCATTAATTTCTTATAAAGTTACGAAGAGTGAAAGTAGAGACAATAGTTGACATTTGATATGTTTTTGGCATTTGAGGCATATTATGTAATGTCTTCCCCTTTTCTTTTGTTTTGAAAAAATAGATATTCCACTTTCATTCGCATTATGAATGTCTATAATTGAAATGTCCTTTCATTCCACGAGGCGGTCCTCCTATATTCTAGTACACGAGCTCTGACACTTTATGATAGAAGCCAAATAGCCCAAAGTATTCGGATATCCTGAATCTAAGTAGTCAAACTACATATGTCCCAAAATAATATTAGAAAGTGTGGTTTTTCTTAATGTTAAAAAAAGTTAAGAATCCAATAAAATATCAGAAAAAATTCAATGAATAAAAAATCTAATATTATAAAGTTACAATGTATTATTTTTATTATTGATATAAATAATTATTATTTAATTAAATTTCTGTATTTTTAACTTCAGAATAATAAATTTCAATTTAGTTTCAGTTCAATTTCAGTATGTTCAGTTTCAGTTCAATTCAATTTCAGTATTTCAGTTTTAGTTGAAAAAAACAGAGCCATAATGTTATAATCGTATTCTATAATTTTAGTACAATATTTCTACAAATTTTATCATCGAGTCAACAATTTTTTTTTTTATTTTTAACGAGCAAATTAACTATGTTTATATTTCAACTACAAGTGAATAAATTGTAATCTAATTAAATTTGTATTTTAATAAAATTTATTTATTCTTAGATAAATTGGTGTTCAGAAAGTACTAGTATTATAACTTAATTAATGTTGCAGTTTGATAAGATTTGTTAACAAGTAGTCGAACATTACATCTCTGACATGCATAGACGAGGTCCACAAATTTGGGGACTTGAATTAATTGTCTTCGCAGCCTTCAACTAAAATAGTGTTAAACTGATGGAACTCAGGATTAGATAGAAAGATTGATAATTTTTATTGTATTTTTTATTGATATTATACTGCTTTTTATACTACATAATTTGTATTACAATAATAATAAAAGATAGTGATGTTGAGCTGTAATCCATTCTTAAGTAATTGAGTTGTAATGCATCTTTGAGTGGTAGTTTACTTCTGAGTTGTAATGGATCTTATTTAAGGATTTTGTTTTGATTTGTTTTCTTAACACTCCCCCTCAAATTAAGTAGTGGGATCTCCAATACTTAATTTGTTGAGGACCTTGAGAAAACTTCGTCCTGTAACAGCTTTGGTGAGTATGTCTGCTAGCCGGTCTTCCGATCTTACAAAAGGAAGTTCAATTGTGCCATATTCCAGTTTCTCCTTTATGAAGTGTCTATCTACTTCCACATGCTTAGTTCTATCATGTTGAACTGGGTTTTCTTACTCGGAGCACATGTTGGAAAGCCAATTTCGGTCATTAACTTTCTGATCCATATGATTTCTGTTATTCTTTTGGCAATTCCTCGGAATTCTGCTTCTGCACTTGATAGTGCAACCACCTTCTATTTCTTACTTCTCCAAGTTACTGGGTTTCCTCCGACCATTGAGAAGTATCCCGCAGTAGATTTTCGATCATTTGGGTTCCCCGCCTAGTCTGCATCTGTATACGCATCAACATCTAAATGTCCATTGTTTCTGAAGATGATCCCATGCCTTGGCGTGCCTTTTAAATACCTCAAAATTTTTATGACTGCCTCCATGTGTTCTTCTTGTGGTTGATTTATAAACTGACTTACAATTCCAACTGCATAAGCTATGTCAGGTCGAGTATGAGATAAGTAGATGAGTTTTCCCACACGTCATTGGTATCTTTCTTTCTCGGTTGCTTTCGTATCCCCATTGATTCTTAATCCATGATTCATTTGCATTGGTGAATCTGCTGACTTGCAATCTATCATTCTGGTTTCTGCAAGAAGGTCGAGAAAGTATTTCTTTTGAGATATGAAGATCCCTTTGTTTGATCGTAATACTTCTATTCCCAAGAAATATTTTAACCCTCTAAGGTCCTTCATTTCAAAGTCTGCAAACAAATTTTTTCTCAGATTTGCAATCTCTTCGATGTCGCTTCCTATTATAATTATGTCATCTACATAGATTATTAGGCATGTAATCAATTTTCCTCTTTTCTTCAAAAAAAGCATGTGATCAGAGTTACTTTGTTTGTACCAGTATTTCTTCATTGATACACTGAATCTTCCGAACCAAGCTCGTGGGGATTGTTTGAGTCCGTATAGTGCCTTTTTAAGTTTGCATACTTCTCCTCTTTGAAATTCATCGGTGAAACCTGGTGGTGGTTCCATGTATACTTCTTCCTTTAAATCACCATGTAGAAATGCATTCTTCACATCGAACTGATGTAGTGGCCAATTTTTATTTGCTGCAACTGAGAATAAGACTCGAATTGTATCTATTTTTACAACAGGAGAAAAGGTTTCGGAATAATCAATTCCGTAAGTCTGCGTATACCCTTTTGCTACAAGTCAAGCTTTATATCATTCTATAGTTCCATCTGCTTTGTATTTGATCGTAAAGACCCATCTGCATCCTACTGGTTTTTTTCCAAGTGGAAGTATGCATTTCTGCCATGTGTCATTCTCCTTTAAAGTCTTCATTTCGATGTCCATAACCATTCCCCATTCTTTTCTTTGTTTGGTCTCATGAGCATTTGTGGGAATCTCTTGAGTATAGAGTGTCGCAGTAAATGTTCTTGCTTTCTCTGATAGGCTCCCCTTTACTAGGTTTCCCATAGGATACTTGCTGGAGCGAGGGATGTATTCAGGTGTAAATAGGGATGGCAACGGATCCCGGAGCCGGTCCGGATCCGTGGATCCGGATCCGTTTTTTAGGGTCCGGATCTCAATTTTATAGACCCGTCGGATCTGGACCGGGATCCGGATCCGGGTCCAGGAAACGGGTCCGGGTCCGAGTTCCGGATAATGAAACCCGGATCCGGACTCGGATCCGTATTTAAATATTAATTGTATTTTTTTATTTATTATTTACCCCGAAAATATTAGATAATTAATATTATTTGATATCCACGTAAATCCAATTGCATGAACATAATTAAATGAGCATGTAAACTATTTAAAATAAGGTGAAATGTACAAGCATGGAAACTGAAACTAAGAATTTAATGTTAATTACATGGACCCGTTTTGAACCCGGATCCGTGGGATCCGTCGAATCCGGATCTGTAAATTATGGATCAATGGATCCCGATCGAATCTGGGTCCAATATATGAAAACGGATCCGGGCCGGGTCCAAGCCGGACCCGGTCCGGATCCGGTTCGTTGCCATCCTTAGTGTCGCTGCAATGAACTTACATTCAAATGTTTATTCACATCTTTCAATATATATAATAGCTTCAGCTGCTCTCACTACTAATTGGCCCTGATACGATCCATAATATCACAAACTCTACTATAAAAATGGTCGAAACTACAAAATGTCATTTTGAAGTTTACCCCTTTTTTATATTTGAGTTTATCTATTAAAGATTCGGTGTTGATTCCACCTTAACCTGCCCACATTTTTTCACGTATGTAAAATTTTTATTTTTCTCCGTAACCGTCGGTTAAATTCCACAACTATTAGGTATTCCTCTAACTCTTAACATCCAAGTTGGCTGCCATAGATCCTAATAAATCCAACTGATACCATTTAAGATTTTTTAACCAATTTTTATTATATCAAAGTATATTTTTATCTTTATTGAATCTTCGACTATCTTTCATTAAGATTTGAAAGTAAATGATAATTTCTGTCTAAAACAATGTCAAATTGTGACGCGGCTTACTTGCCTTTCCTAAATACAATATAAATACCAGTCTTCAATTCAACAAGATCTACAAAATTCAAAACCTCATTTCAATTCAAAACGCTCTTCTGAATCATGTCCGGCTATCCTCAACCACCATCCAGTTACGGCTACGGCGCTCCTCCACCGTCACAACAGACTTACGGAGCCAATCCTTCGTACGGATCGTCACAGCCACCACAGCCCTACGGCGCACCACAACCGGCACAGCCCTACGGCACACCACAACCGACGCAAACCTACGGCGCGCCATCAGCTCCCTACGGTACACCTTACGCGCCTCCTCCGGGCGACAAGCCGCCAAAAGACAAGCCGCATGCCTCCGCACCCAGCGGATATCCACCGTCGGCTCCGCATGGGAGCCCCTTCGCATCGCTGTTGCCGTCCACATTTCCTCCCGGTACGGATCCTTCCGTCGTCGCGTGCTTCCAACTAGCCGATCAGGACGGCAGCGGGTTTATTGATGACAAGGAGTTGCAGAGAGCGCTTTCCAGTTATAATCAGAGCTTTAGCTTGAGAACTGTTCATCTTCTCATGTATCTCTTCACAAACAACAACTCAAGGAAGATCGGTGAGACTTCTCATTTCAGTTTTCCTCAATCGATAATTTCATTTTCGGTTTGATATTGTGCATGCGCAATTTAGCAGTTGTTCATATCTCTTCCGTATCGTGCGCCAAGTGTTGAGTTTGCACATGGTTACTGACTAGGCGATGATATCTAAGTATTGTGGGGCTGTTAGTTTCTAACTTGCGCTAGGAATAAAGTTTAAATTTTAATTGACGCGTCTTGCTTGGCCGTTGTGTTTTACCAAAATACCCTTTAATGTTTTGACGCGTTAGAATCTGCTTGCTACGCGGTAGCATACATTGATTTTGTCCAATAAGGTTTGGTAACATTCATTTTTTTAATTTTGAAATTTACATTTTTAATTACAGGTCCAAAGGAGTTCACTCAGTTGTTTTACAGTCTGCAGAGCTGGAGGGTGAGTATTTATTGTTGAATCTATTGCTTTGTTGTCTGTCCTGTTTTACATTTATTGATTTGCATGGTAGTTTAATTAGGATGTGAATTTGTTCTTAATGTGTTAAATATATGTAATGCAGTCAATTTTCGAGAGGTTCGATAGGGACAGGAGTGGGAAGATTGATTCAAACGAGCTGCGAGATGCTCTGTATAGCTTAGGATTTGCTGTGTCACCTGTGGTTCTGGATTTGTTAGTTTCCAAGTTTGATAAAACTGGAGGCAAGAACAATGCTATTGAATATGATAATTTCATCGAGTAAGTTTGCATCCTTGTTTTCAGTTGCTTAAATTTTGAAATTTCGATTGCATTGGCAGCTAATTGTTTTGTTTTCTTATCCAAAAAAATGCAGGTGTTGTCTTACTGTGAAGGTGCGTTGTCTATCTATCAATCTATTCGTTTATCTTGCATCTAGTTGTGTTTACTGCCATTAAATAACATCTAATTCGTGCTATTGTTGTTACTAATATAAGAAGATATTGATCATTCTTAGAATTGAACTATCTAGCCTGTTAGTCCAACTACTTCATTTCCTTTTCCTCTTCTTTATAAAGAGAGTAGTAACTAAGTATGCGTTCTTCTCTATTTTCAATTCCTATCAATTAAAGAAATAGCACACCTCTCCCTTCAAAAAAAGCCTTTACGGTGAATAGACCTTTTGAGTGACCTCTAATAGAACAAAATTTGATTAAGGCTCTATTATTTTCAACTTATTCACTGGCAAGTTCAGTTCAGTTGGCAGTGCATACTTTTAAAATTACACTAGTATAGCTGCAAATAAGTTGAAAAGAACAAAGCATAAGTGCCAATTAGGCTTGCAAGGCGGAACTTGCATGCTCTTAGCATATCTCAACTCTTAATTGAGGCTGTGAGAATGCATTGTTGATAGGAGTCGGAATCTATAAACATGATAAGTTAATGTATTGATAAGTCAATGTAACGGCTATTGCGCAATTATTTTTTTTTTTAAAAAAAATTATAAACATGATAGTGGTTGTTATTAAATAGCAAATTGAATGATTTCAGGGTCTAACTGAGAAGTTCAAAGAGAAAGACAGCGCATACACCGGCTCGGCGACTTTCTCTTATGAGGCCTTTATGCTAACTGTCCTGCCATTCCTCATAGCGTAGGACAGCTGCGGTGCAGATAGTATTTCTATGCATATATAACTTTTTATGCGGGTTTCTTTTATTGACATTGGGGTGTCTTGTCTTTCTTGTTGATTAAAAAATGCTAGTAATGGTAATATGTATTAATAATCCTGAATTGGTTGCATTATATATCAGTGGCTAAGGTTTTCTGCTCAAGTATATTATTAGTATATATGTATACCATTTGAGGATGTCTTTGTGCATAAGACTTAAGTTTTAACTAATTCCAGTAATGATGTCTTTTTTCAAAAAAAGAACAAAATAAAGGATGGAGAGGGGGGCTTATATTGGCAAAAAAACTTTTAGTTCCGCATGATATCGTCAATTTACCACCCATTTAGTCCTTGTGTTATGTGAAGGATTACCTTTTTTGTTGTGCTTACTCATTTCGCCATTGAGGTATGCAATCAATAAACTTTTTGGGCTTGGTGTGTTGGAAGCTATTTTAACAAAATGGACCATATGAACAAAGTCATAATACTACAAGGTTCACAAATATAATTTTGCCGGTTGATATTCATTTGAATTTAATATGGTCCATTCGTTTGTAAAGAGGTTGGACAAGGCAAGAGTGGAATCAATCCTATTTTCTAAAATATGATTATACGATTTAGGAATTTTATGCAAGATATTATATTACACCAAGTTTAATTTCACAATATTTTCAACGATCAATATAAACATCAGGATACAAAGATCTTAACCTAGTGGTTGAGATTTAAATTGTGATCTTGAAAGTCATAGGTTTGTATCCAATTCAGTGGGGTGTGGTAGATGTTGGTCCCAATAGGCTAGTAAAGTGTTAATAAATGGGTGAATTGTATTTTTAAAAAATCTCAAAAATAAATTAATTGTAATGAAGTAAATGCATAAATATAAATTGTAAGTAATTAAAAAACTAGAGTTGAAGAGATTGAAACATGTAACGGATTTATCTTGATTCGGTTTCCCCTTGGTCTACTCCAGTTCTCAAGTCAACTGACTTGATATTTTCCAATATCTATTTTCTTTATGGGAAGAAAACAAGTTTAGTGATACTTTTTCCGGGTTCAAGTATCAAACCTTACAATCTTTTTTGGGTTCATAATTTAACCCAATAATTTTTCTAGGATCAACTATGAAAACCTTGTTGTTTTTCCGATCTCAACAGCAAAACCTTTTACAATCCTATTTGAATGAATATTGAATCAAAAACGCATTTTTTCTCTTTTTAGAAATTTGAAGAATTATTGGAAGATTGATAACTCGAAGTTTTGAATGGAATAATTTCTCTTAAGTTTCCCAAGTCTTCAAATTTGAATTGTCTCCCTTTTTATACTGATTGCAGGAGAAGAGTCATTGGATAATTTGAATTTTGAATTATAATCAATTGAGATTTTGAAAATATTTTGATGAGTTGTCTCCTTAAGCTTGTCAAATTGCCCATGTCAGATGTCATGTCAACTAACTTTATGTTACATCAAATCATTTGAGTATCACATCATTAAGATATTAAATCTTTTTTGAATCTTTTGCTTGTTGAAGAAGAAAAAATCTTCTTGTTATCGCATTACTCAGATTTTATATGATATTTGTAAAAAATCGTTTGCTTAAAGAACTTCCTCATATCACATCACAAAGATTTTATATTCATTTTTTATATCTTTCAGAATCTGAATGTCATAAATAATAACATGTCACATAATCAAGATTTTAGAAATCTTTTATCGGATTTGGAATATTTGATGCATATCACATTACAAAGATTTTATATTTGTTTTTTTTATATCTTTAAGAACCTGAATATCACATCAAATCTTAGCATATCAAATCATCAAGATCTTAGGAATCTATATCAGATTTGGTAAAGCTGATACATGTCATATCAGTTGGCTTTATATCACATCAACTTCCTTTATGTCATATCGACTTGTCAAATGTTCAATCAACATTGGCTTGTCCCTTGTTAGATCAACTTGAAGTAATTTGAATTTTACTTCAATTTTCTATTCTTCATTTGAAGCTTCTTTTTCAATAGATATATTTTGATATTAATTAACACAATAAAATATTTGTGTTAGATTACCAAATATATTGTCGGTGCTTTGTCTATTTCGTCAACTTGTTGTAATCATTAGAATTTGACTCAACAAACTCCCTTTTTTATGATTACAACCCTTCTTGATATATCTTGTTGAGAACATAAGCTGAACAAACAAAACATATATTTCTTTAAGAATTGAAGATAATAATAGTGCAAGCCCCCCTGAATATATACATGTCAGCTTCAAAGGTTATAGAAATATCACTTTCTAAAGTTGAAAATTAATCCACTACTCAAGATATATCAGTTTCTTATGCCCCTTTGATATCGTCAAAAAGAATAGTTGAGTTAAGAAGGAGAAAATACATAGGAGTGGTGAACCCGAAAAGATAGTTTTTGAACGCTTAATCGAATGATTTAGGGTAGAAGTTTGAATTTTGGTAAGCAACAAATCAAATGGTATATGGAATTCGCTCGGAGGAAAGTAGTTTTAGGACCATATATTGGAAATGATATTGGGAGATTGAATTGTTAATTAATTAATTAACACATCAAGAAGAAGAAAAGTCCGACGAAGGCAACGATGCTTGGACTATGTATTTCAACGGTGCGGCAGACTTTGTCGCCCTTACGTAACCAAAACTTGTAAACAAAAACATTGCATTATTAATCTTTTTCATGAATTGGATTAACCATCTCAATTTTCTTTCTTAACTCAATAAACTGAATTTCACTTAAGGGTTTAGTGAAAATATATGCAATCTGCTCCTTGTTTGAGATAAAATTCAGGGAAATATCACCTCTTTGCACATGATCTCTTATAAAATGATGCTTGATGTTGATGTGATTTGTCCTAGAATGTTGAATCGGATTTTTTTGTTAGTTTTATACCACTTGTATTATCACATCTTATGGGAATTTGATCATACTTCCTGCCATAATCTTTTATGTGCTAATTCATCCATAATATTTGTGTAATACAACTGCTTACTACTATATATTTGTGAGCATAGAATGTCTATCCCGACTCGCAAATTCGATGATGAAGCTATAATTTTTTTCTCCTTTGCTAGTTTTTCACTTTTTATAGGGTCTTGAATTCATCCAGAGGAAGCTTTCTTTGTTTCTTTGAGCCTTAACCCTTTTTTAGGTAATTTCAGCACAAAAAGCCCAAGGCAAAGAAGCAATGTCATTAACTACATTGCAATGTCGCTAACTACATTGATAATGTCGTTAATGACATCGCAATGTCATTAACGACATCGATTTTTCAGTAGAACTAAAATTGCATTTTCTGTAATTTTCAGCCAAAAATGTGACTTTTGCCCAAATGCTCAGACATAATCACTGCAAAACCACTCCCCACACCTTACCTAAGACTGTTTACATCAAATCTTCACATGGGATCTAGTGAAAAGTTGAAAAGCAAAGGCTAAATCATGACCTAAGTCTAAAAAGGAGTTAAATTTGGATTGAGGAGAGCCCATAAAGAGAGGGCTAAATGTTTCAGATGGGGGGACTGAATTTCTATCACAAACATTGGCAAGAAAGAGGGAAAAAGATCTAGAGAGCATTAGGGAGCATTTCTTCATGTGTTCTTGAGCAAAACACCAAACTTTGATCACCAACACTTGAGATTTCGGGTTACTTAGATTAAGTTTAGGAAAAGGGCATGAACTTGGGTCACAAGGTCCACTTGTTCATCTCTTAAGAAAATTTGAGGTTTAGTTCATCCTTTAAGCAAAGCTTGAGGTGTAGAGATCATTTAAGCAAACTTGAGGTTTAGAGATCACTTAGGCTATGCTTGATGTTTAGACTTGAACGGAGAGTCTAAAACATCTTTATCACTGACTTGAAGGGCACCACACCGTCTGAAACATCCACTGTGGCAAGGAATAGATCCCTTCCAAAGATTTTCTGTAAATCACCAACCAACAACCAAATCCAACCAAAAAGAAACAAGGAGAGCTTCCCGGAGGACTTCATAGACCTTAAAGAAAGTAGATTCACGACTACGGGGTAAGCCTCTGAGTTCTTAGAGTTTGTGCTTACATTTATATGCAATGTCGTTAACAACATGGCCTCATATCATTAATGACATTGCCTTTGGAAGAACCCAGTTTCGCTTTATTTTGCTCCATTTCGAATCGTTTAAGCCCGGAATGACCTACTGAGACCCTTCATAGTTTGGAAATGCATTATTGGGGGTAGCAAACTTCTAAATTGTAATTATTTAGGAGTTATATATTATTTATCAATGTATTAATATGTTGATTAAGTCTTGGAGTAGCAACAAAAGCGCTTCGGACCATTCATATCAATATTGCCCTTCATAGGGAAGTCGGTAATGATATGGATGACATCGTTCCCATTGTTAACCAAAAACAACGGCTATGTTATGCATGTTCAACCTAGATTTATGTTTCTTAATGTTGTTTTAGGTCACCCACGTGAAGGGAACCGAAGTTCCCGGATAATCAACCAGATAAATATCCATGTGGCATTTTCATTAATAAAATGATTAAATAACATATGTGTATAAAATGAACCCTTTCAACATAAAAAGAATCAAACTTCTCGATGTTTTAAATTAGACAGCTCGTGTCTCACAAAAATCAAAACGAACATACTTGCAACTACTTGTGATGTGTCATATTTGTGATAACCTTTGTGGATGCTGGTAGTATAGAACAGATGTATGCTAGGATTTAAAATCCTTCGGGTATCGCTTTTAATATTAAAATCAAATGTAACATTTGTTATATATCAATGTATTTTAGGCGATTGTATCCCTTAGATGTCAATGTATTTAGGCGATTTGTAAAACCCCCAACCCAATGATGTAATTAATCCCCTGTAGACTAGGTGCATTTAAATTTCTTACGTGTTTACTTTCCGCAATTTACTTACCGTATGATGCATGTGTGATAAACTATAACATGAACTGAAAATATCTTGATTGAATCGAAATATCATAAGTGTGGTTTCCAAATGGGAATAATATTAACTCAAATAATGACGAAGTAAGTAACTCATCCCGGACCCGAATCTCTGAACTATGGTATCGCTTAGGCTTAGCGGATCTAAGCTGTACCAAATTTGTCCGGAAGAGCTGATCCAGGTAGCGACTCTGAGTACCATAGGCTAGAGGTTCTGATCTTGAGTTTATTAAACTTGTCACACGAACAAGTTCCTTTCTTTAAACTTAAATCCACTTCTTTTTTCCAATCAGGAATACCCTCACGCCCCATCTCACGGGGCCGACACCTCGTGGCGATCACGCTAGTGAACGTCGTCCACTCATAGTGGTGACTCCGTTGGGGATATCTTTTTTAAACTTAAAAGTTTAAAATATTTTGGATGAGTATTGAAAAGTCGTTAAATGAGTTAAATCCACGCTTACGGTATTTTGAACAAAAGCATATGCATTAGATGGCTTAGCCTTTAAGTTTAGGATGCCCTATTTTACCAAGAAGCTTGCAAAAGTATCATTTGCGACCCCATTGGCGACCAAAGATACTTAAGCAGGTGGATCACTTGTTGCCATATCGCATGTACCTCCCTCGTTCGCACCTATTTGGGGAGAGGCTTGGAGTGTATCATAGTGCAACAAGAACCTTCTTCATCAACAACCCATGACTGAACTCATATAAGGAAACCGTAGATACTTTCTTTAGGTTTACAAAAACAAATTGCATATCTTCTTACTGGTGCACTCCTAATACCTCACGGTATTGAGATGACCCAATCTTAGATTTAAAAGCTTAACCCTTACGCGAGGGGATATAAGGTCGAAGGAAGTGCATCGCATGCTATGTGCTATGTGTTTACCACTTCCCTTTTATCATACATCATATATAGCATCATGCTAACCACAATCTCTTGTGCAGACATGATTATGCACACACTCATTTATGATATGGTCATCATGCCACCACAAACCTGAGGTCTCACTGATATCACACACCTAGGTTTAGATAATATGTTAAGACAATGTTAACTATGATTAGGATCACAAATTCCCAGAGCATAGCGGTGCCCGCTTGGCACCCAAACCTCAACCTATTCGGGGTAACAAACCCACTACACTAAGAGTCACAAAGTAGTTGATTTTTACACCTAAGGGTACAATGCACTATTTACCCAGACTCACAAAATTGTGCAAAAGCCGAGCGAAGCCACCTCACAACACGAGAAAGAGCCATAGTTGAGAATTCTCAAAAAGCCCAGCCTTTTACCACACGGGTATTACGGCAATCAACCTTTTTGTTCCAAATGGATTGGAAAACATAAGTCACACTTTAAAACCAAGCCTATTTCCACATGGGTATTATGGCAATCAACCTGTTTGTTCTAAATGGATTGGTAAACATAAGTCACACTTTAAAGCTGAGCCTATTACCACACGGGTATTACAGTAATCAATCTATTTATTCCAAATGGATTGGCAAACATAAGTCACACTTTAAAACCAAGTCTATTACCATACGGGTATTACGGAAGTTAACTTGTTTTGTTCCAAATGGATTGGCAAAACACAAGTTACACCTCAACCGCCAGCCTACTACCACACGGGTATTACGGTAATTAACCTGTTTGTTCCAAATGGATTGGAAAACATAAGTCACACTTTAAAGTCAAACCTATTTCCACATGGGTATTATGCAATTCAACCTATTTTATTCCAAATGGATTGGCAAAACAAGAGTCACACCTCAACCATAAGCCAACTACCATACGAGTATTAAGGTAATCGACCTGTTTGTTCTAAGTGGATTGACAAACACAGCCCTCTACATAACATAGATGTCACCTTAACCTCAAGCCCTCACCACACGGGTCAGGTCATGTTATCGTTTGAGTTACGTCTTATTACTAATGACTAACCCTGTTTGTTTCAAATGGAATGACAAAGATGAATTTTATCGCATCATAACATATTAATCCTTTGTGATGCAGCCATGTCATATGCATTTCATACATCAACATCAAGTATGTCAAACATGCATTTCTTATCTGATGAAGCTATCAGATTGTGTTTGCTTTAGTTAAGCCTTGGAAGAGGTTGACTTCCCACCTCGTCTAGATTTCCCCCATCGCGGCTCGCCTAGAGAACTTTCCATCAAAGGGTATTCCACACACTAATTCCAAATATGACTCGAGTTCAGATTGGGTTCGGGTTTAAGTTCAAATTTTGGTTCAAATCGGAGATTGGTCTTTGGTTCAGGTTAGAGTTTTGGGATGACGGATCCTCAAGGTAGTCATGGGACAGACGAGCAGATTTCGTATGAGGTGCTAATTATCCAACAAATCCTGCTGAACACCGACTAAGCAACGGCCAACGCTCCAAACACCATTCTCTATAGTGATCAACTTGCTCAAGCGCTACAGTTCCACCTTCGTCCACATCAGCCAAAGAACCGTACTTCAGATGGACTCTTAAATTTTAAAATAATTAGGAATCTACAAAATCCAATTGCTGCCGGCTATCCTAAGGTGTGGAGGCTGGACTCTACTTCTAATACTCATCTATCATTAGGTTGTCCAATTCCTACCACTACTTCCCAATTTAGCGTAGGAACCTCGCAACCCCAATACCACCATGACCAAATTGGGTTAACGCTATTCCATGCATTGAATCAATTTAGTCAAGGTCTAGGATTGTTTGATCAGTTTCAGATAGGTCAGACTTCTGGGGGTAATGATTATTCAGGGTTAAGGCAAGCTAATACCTTCCGGGTTGCTCAGCCCCATAATCAATTTAATCAGGGACAAGTTGGTCAACAGTTGTTCGGTTCAGGTCTATTCCATTCGGGTTGGCATCATTCAACTTCATCTGCAAGAAAAGCTAGACCTTCATTTAGTTTCATTCCACCATGTTAGAGCTTTGCCTCATAACCAGCGATCCCTCAAAATCTGAGTGCCCCATCCTCCTTCAACACAAGCTTGAACTTCATGGTCCAACCACCACAATATCCGGTCGTGACCCAGGCATCGTCTGCTTCCAACTTTATGGTCACTCCTAGAGGCACCATAGTCCCCTAGGGGTAATTTAATCGAAGGACTACATCGTTCGCTTCTCCTCAGCTCAATTTTCAATAAGGGACTGATGGGATAGTCCCCCAGTATCTACCTCCCAACGTAGCAGAACTATGGCAACAGTTTTTGGCTACTCACGCTAGCCAATTCCAGAATTTTTGGCCAAACTACTACTATATCTCTCTAGTAGCACATGATGATGAGTGGCTTCTTAAAAACTTTGTAATACCGAGATTAGAGAAGTATGAGGGAGAAGGAGATCCCCGATCACATTTGATCAACTACCAGACTGTGATGAGAGCTATGAGGATTGGGGATAAGATGATGGCTAAGATCTTTATTGTTACTCTAGGAGGGCCGGCCAATGAATGGTATAACAACCTGCCTTTGGAAATAGCTCATGACTGGAAGCACCTCTCAGAGGCCCTAATAGAGCAGTATGACTTCAATTCTGAAATAAAGACCACTATAAAACATCTCGAGGCTGTCAAACAAAGACCTAGGGAATTGTTCAAACCCTACTAAAATTGGTGGATGGCCACCTAGGTGCTACTCAAGGATAAGCTTAGTTTGTCTGAGATGCTTGTAAAGCTATTGGTCAGGGCACTACTAGTCTACCAACAGAGGCTCGAGATCAACATTTTCACTTCTTACAATGAAGTTTTCGAGAAAGCTGAACAGCTTGAGTGGATAGAATCCCTGGACACACCCGTGGGGAAACCAACCAATGGGTACTATTATGAAAAGGTGACCATTGGGAAAGAAGACCCTCCGCATGTGGAGGATGAAGATGCTAATAATGTAATAGTTAGTATTTTAAACTCTTTTATGTTAACAAACTCTGCCAATGCGGCTTTTGAATCTTCGAATGCGCTGAACTTTTCTTGCTTGCTTGATATCCTTTCGGATGACATCACACATTCTTGTGAACTTGAGCATAATGTTTTTACCATACATGACACACCATGACATGAAATTAATTTGGGTATAAATGAATCCCCTATAATAATTTCAAATGATTTGACTCTTGATGAAAAATGAGAGATAACATAGGTACTTAGACAACACGTAATAGCATTTTCATAGTCCTATGAATACATGTTAGAGGTCGATAGAAAGATCGTCAAACACAAATCTCCACTGATCATTAAGTTAGTCAAACAGAAGATGACACAATCGAGATAAAAGTGAACCGAAAAAGTCAAGGTAACAAAGCAAATTAAAGGTAAGTTCCCCAAAGTAGTTTAACACCTGATACGATTGGCCAACATAACATCAATGCTGAAGACATAAAAAAGAAGTGAAGCATTTCAATGTATCAATAACTTCATCGTGTGACTCATCACCATTGGTGGGCCAATCATCATACTATTGAAGGAGTACCAATAGACAATGCCTGTTTGCATTCGATGGAATCAAGCTATGTCTGATATAGATTTTTAAACCTTCCATCCTTGAAAAATCATTCATTCTCTATATGACTATCAAGGAATCATCAATAGGAAGAACAATTGAAAAGGAGAATATCAAGCATTATCACTCATCGCCGTGTATACCTCAAGACAACAAAGCGACATGAGTGACCCATAAAATAATTAAAAAATATCGAACGAAGGAGCTGCTAAAGTAATTGATTTGAATCAACCACGAGATGGGCTCAAACCTTATCACGTCTAGGCATAAGAAATAAATCATGTAAAAAGCGGTACAAAACAAAAGTAATTAGCATATCAATTAGCACTCTATTAGTCGAGCGAAAATTGGGGCATCTTTTCAAAACAGAAAAAGAATAGTCCGCTGAGTTGAAAACCCGAAAAGGGCGGCTCAGACAAAACTTAGGACATCGAGAGAAAAGCAAACACATTGATTAGAAAACTTGAAATGGCTAGTCAATGGTAAGAGTCAAATCATTTGAAACATTCATACCCCTGTTAAGTTCATCAATGAATTGTTATTCTTGCTGAATCTTTATGCATATGTTTATCTTGATTGTTTGCATGCCAAATGGTAGAATATCGCAAGTAAGCATCCTATCACATCATGGTTCAATAAAAATAAAAAAAAAATAGAAAAGAAAAAAAAATAAGAAAAGATGAGTCTGCTAGATTGAAACCTGAAAGGGCGGTCCAGGCAAAATTTAAGACAAGGTTCGATAGACTAAAAACCCGTAAGGGCGGTCTATATAGAAATTAGAACAAAAAAATATCAAATTCATCATCTCCTCCTCGGAATGGCACAAAGAATAGTCTATCTCCTCCAGGTATTAGGATGAATATCTTCGGATTTGCCTTGCTGAGAGAATTGTCACAACCAAAGCTTTCATTATAACCTTTAAAGTGAGCATCACCAACATGGTTAGGGATCAACATTAACATCACTAAAGCCATACCAAAGAAGGAAACGAGCGTCAAAAAGTCAATGACTCATCCAAATCCTCTTTAAACCAAATTCAGGCTTTGAACTCAACTTTGATTCATCCATAAAATCGAACTTTGACTTGGACTCATGTCCATCATCACTCTGAAGGAGTCATGTCTACAAAACTCAACCATCTACAGTAAGGCAACAGTGGAATGCCCAACGAGATAAATCCTTGGGGCACTCATGCATTATCATAGGAGGGTATCAACTCGGAAATCTCTGAAAGGCTCCTCATGCAATGAAGCTTCTACTATCGTCCAGGCCTAATGCTCCAAAACCAACGATGCCTGCAACAAACAAACATACATATTATGATAATTGCTATTCATGCATAAAGTCATTCATACATATATGCGCATCATGTCATTATAGGTCAAGGTGATGTTGAATCAAGGCAATGTCATTCCGACAAGAAAAACACCCTACCTCCACATGAGGAAACTACAAGTATCAAGAAGATGTTGGAGTAACACATCATCAAAATATAGAATAACAATAGCCCAACTCAAGTCATTTTAACTTTTGTCAAATTCAAGCCTACCCAAGCCTTATTCAAGAAGCATTACAACATCACAAAAGCCTCCCAAAACAACGGAGCAGCTATTAGGACATCCCTGAAAATCTCAAACACAAATTTCCATGTTTATCACGGGCTTGAAGAAAAAAAATTTCTCAGAACCCTCTAATTCTTGATTGAAGGGGCAAAAATTTTTACTTTTAGTAATCTCAATCAAGGAATTAAAACATATGTCACAAGAATTTAATGCTAAATTCCCTCATTCTTGCAAGTATCCCTTCAACTCACGAAGGATATCCATTTCAGACTCACAACAGTCAAAATATCATCAAAGGCATGGAGCACGCGACTTTCATCCTTTTCCCAGCAGTTTTAAGGGTCACAGTCAACCCACGGTCAACTCCCAAGGGGTATACAATTCAAACTACAACGGTCAACCATCCCACGGTGGATTTTGATGAAGACTTATTATAGTCGACGTATCATCGAAATCATGGAGCACATGGCTTTCATCTTTTTCCCAGTGGTTTCGACGGTTACAATCAACTAGAGGTCAACTCACAAGGGGCATTCACCACAGACTTTTTACAGTCTGCATACCTTCCTAGACTTTCTATAGTCCACATCTCTTTTTTTACTTTTACAATTCTCGTTTCTTTTCAAACTTCTTACAGTCAACGGACTTTCTATGGTTCGCATTTCTTTTTAGACTTTTTACAATCAACAGACTTTCTATAGTCCAAATCTTTTTCCAACTTTTTACAATCAATGGACTTTCTACAGTCCACATCTCTTCTGAGACTAGTTTTAATCAACAGACTTTCTACAATCCACATCTTCTTTCAAAATTTTTACAGTCAACGAACTTTCTACAATCCGCATCCTCTTTCAGACTTTTTATAATCAACGAACTTTCTACAATTCGCATCTTTTTTTACTTTTACAATCAACGAACTTTCTACAGTTCGCATCCTTTTTGACTTTTTACAGTCAAACGAACTTTCTATATTTCATATCTTTTCCCGACTTTTCATAGTCAGCGGACTTTCTACTGGCCACATTGTCAATGGACTTTCTATAGTCTGTACATGGGACTTTCAACTAGAAGAACGGAGAGGCACGACTAATGTTCTTTCCCCAACGATTCCAGCAGTAGCAACAACCAAAGGTCAACCTTCAAGGGGCGATCATTGCCGAATGGGCAATTCGCAAGGGGCACGGAGAGACCAATCCCTTGCAACATCACACCAGGTTAAAAGCTTTCGGTCATCATGAAGTTTCGACCCCAAGTAGTGCCAACCGCGATCGGTCAAGTATCATCTCTAAACCTCACTGCTCTTTCAATCGTGGGACCATACTAATCTCATATCAGCAATGATCCCACGAGGGGTAGCCTGTGAGCATGGGATTTTGATCTTGACTCGCAAGTTCGATGATGAAGCTGTAATTTATTTTTCCCTTGCTAGTTTTTCACTTTTTATAGGGTCTTGAATTCATCTGGAGATAGCTTGCTTTGTTTTATTGAGCCTTAACCATTCTTTTGGCAATTTCAGCACAAAAAACTGAAGGCAAAGAAGCAATGTCGTTAATGACATCGTAATGTCATTAACGACATTGACTTTTCAACAGAACTAAAATTTCATTTTCTGTAATTTTAAACCAAAAAGGTGACTTTTACCCACATGATCGGACATAATCACAACAAAACCACTCCCCACACCTTACCTAAAACCTTTTACATCAAATCTTCACATGGGATCTTGTAAAAATTTGAAAAGCAAAGGCTAAAGCATGGCCTAAGGCTAAAAAGGAGTTGATTTTGGATTGAAGAGAGCTCCATAAAGAGAGGGCTGGATGTTTCAGATGGGGGGGACTAAATTTCTATCACAAACATTGGCATGAAAGAGGGAAAAAGATCTAGAGAGCATTAGGGAGCATTTCTTCATGTGTTCTTGAGTAAAACACCAAACTTTGATCACCAACACTTGAGATTTTGGGTTAGTTAGACTAAGTTCATGAAAATGGCATGAACTTGGGTCACAAGGGTCCACTTGTTCATTTCTTAAGCAAATTTGAGGTTTAGTTCATCCTTTAAGCAAAGCTTGAAGTGTAGAGATCATTTAAGAAAACTTGAGGTTTAGAGATCACTTAGGCAATGCTTGAGGTTTATACTTGAATGGAGAGTCTAAAATATCTTTATCACTCACTTGAAGGGTACTACACCTTTTGAAACATCCACTTTTGGTAAGGAATAGATATCTTCCAAAGATTTCAGGTAATTCACCAACCAACAACCAAATCTAACTAAAAAGAAACAAGGAGAGCTTCCCAGAGGACTTCATGGACCTTAAAGAAAGTGGATTCATGACTATGGGGTAAGCCTCTGAGTACCTAGAGTTCGTGCTTACATTTATATTTTTTCCTTGTTGAAGTTTCATTTTCCTTTCTGTTATTTCCTTTTTTTACATACCAAACTATTTTTCGAGAATTTCAGTATGATTTCAAATCTTTTTGAATACTTTGTTTACATAAAAATACTTTGTTTAAATCGGTTAAGTGTAGCAAAAGTTAAGATCATTTGAAGTTTCAAATTTTTGTTTTGCTATTTTCTGCTATTTCTGTGTGTTTTCTGCAGGTCTGGAACTTCGATGTTGTTAACAATATTACCCCATGTTGTTAATGACATTGTAATTTTACTTATGACATTGCCTTTGGCAGAACCCTATTTCGCTTCGTTTTACTCTATTTCGAATTGTTTAAGCCCGGAATGACCCACTAAGACCCTTCTGAGTTTGGAAATGAATCATTGGGGGAAAACCTCTAAATTATAATTATTTAGGAGTTATATATGATTTATCAATGTATTAATATGTTGATTAAGGTTTGGAGTAGCAATAGAAGCGCTTCGAGCCATTCATATTGATATCGCCCTTCATAGGAAGTCGGTAACAATATGGATGACATCGTTACTGTTGTTAACCCAAAACAATTGCTATATTATGCATGTTCAGCCTAGATTTATATTTCTAAATGTTGTTTCAGGTCACCCACATGAAGGGAACCAAAGTTCCCAGATAACAGACCCGACAAATATCCATGTGGCATTTTCATTAATAAAATGATTAAATAACATATGTGTATAAAATGAACCCTTTTAACATAGAAAGAAATTTCAAACTTCTCGATGTTTTAAATAAGACCGCTAAGGTCTCGTAAAAATCAAAATGAACATACTTGCAACTACTTGTGATGTGCTGTATTTGTGCTAACCTTTGTGGATGCAGGTAGTTTAGGACAGATGTATGCTAGGATTTAATTTTCTTCAGGTATCGCTTTTAATATTAAAATCAAATTTAACATTTATTAGATATCGATGTATTTTAGGTGATTGTATCCCTTAGATGTCGATGTATTAAGGTGATTTGTAAAACCCCCAACCCAATGATGTAATTAATCCCCCGTAGACTAGGTGCATTTAAATTTCTTACGTGTTTACTTTTCGCAATTTACTTATTGTATGATGCATGTGTGATTAACTATAACATAAACCAAAAATATTTAGATTGAATCGAAATATCATAAATGTGGTTTCCAAATGGGAATAATATTAACTCAAATAACGACAAAGTAAGTAACTCATCCCAGACCCGAATCTCTGAACTATGGTATCGCTTAGGTTTAACGGATCTAAGTTGTACCAAATTTTCCTGGAAGAGCTGATCCGGGTGGTGACTCTTGAGTACCATAGGCTAGAGGTTCCGATATCGAGTCTATTAAACTTGTCACATGAACAAGTTCCTTTCTTTAAACTTAAATCCACTTCTTGTTTCCAATCGAGAATACCCTCACACCCCATCTCACGGGGCCGACGCCTAGCGGCTACCGCGTGGGTTGAATATTATCCACTCATAATATTCTACTTCTATCATTGAGATTGTTATTGTTGCTTGCTTTTTGCTTGACCTTCTCCTAGAAATTGACATGTTCCAGACGTACTTTTCCTTTTCAATTTGCATCTAGCATAATCAGCATCATTGTAACCTACGAGATCAAAATTTGTACCTTTCGAGTACCATATCCCAATTTCTCAAGTACCATTTTGATCTTTAAGAATTCTATTAACAGCTTTTAAATGAGATTTTTTGTGATTAGCTTGAAAATGAGCATATAAGCAAAGACTAAATTGAATATCAGGTCTACTAGCTGTTTAATACAGTAAAGAGCCTATCATATCTCTATATATATTAGTGTCTACATTTTTACCTTTTTATTATCATCTAAGCTGATGGATGAGCTCATTGGAGTTTTTGTAGACTTTGAATTCTCAATTTCGTACTTCTTAGTGAGCTCCTTAGAGTATTTAGATTGAGAAATAAAATTACCTTTCTTTCCTTGTTTTAATTGTAGGCCAAGAAAGAAATTTAGTTCACCCATATCTTTGCTCATTTCTTGTGAGAATTCCTTATAAAACAATTCGTTAGTAAAACCAAATATAATATCATCAACATAAATTTGAACAAGTAATAAATAATTCTCAACATGTTTCATAAATAATGTTGTATCAACTTTACCTCTTTTGAATCCTTTAGAGAGTAAGAATGAACATAACCTTTCATACCATGCTCTATGTGCTTGTTTAAAGTCGCACAAGGTTTTTGTAAGCTTGTATACATAATCTAGATGTTGATTATCCTCAAAACTCAAATGTTGCTTCATCTTATACTTCCTCATTGATGTAACCATTCAAGAATGCACTTTTTACAACCATTTATAATAATTTAAATTCCTTATGGCATGGAAAGGCACAAAGCATTCTTATTTCTTCTAATCGTGCAACTAGGGTAAAAGTCTCATTATAGTCAATATCTTTCTATTGGTTGTATCCTTGAGAAACCAACGTGGCTTTCTTTCGAAAAACTCAAAACTCAAATGTTGCTTCATCTTATACTTCCTCATTGATGTAACCATTCAAGAATGCACTTTTTACAACCATTTATAATAATTTAAATTC